>JAQFVV010006257.1:1833790-2055432 GCA_028023455.1 Epiperipatus broadwayi | reverse complement strand
CAGAAAAATGTCAGTCTGCAAATAGGACATGACTGGTTTGAGCATATGGGGATAAGCATTAGTGTGAGAGATAGGACCGATTCGCAAGGACGAGATCCCAAAGATGAGAGGAGAAAACAATAATTTTCAATCACATCAAATAAATATTACTAAATTGCAAACAGAAAATAAGGATTTAAAAAAATGGTGAATAGTTTTCAGATCCAATTACAATGCCAAAAACATAGTTTGAATGAATTGACCTGTAACATGGAAGATAAAAATAAAATGAGTGCATTATTGCAGACCAAATTGTAAGAGTCTGAATCAATTATGAAGTCACTAGAAAATAAATCAAAGGAGTTAAAATTCAGACATTGTGAATTATGTAATGAGTTGGAGCAGAAATTACAAAAAAATCAGCATTTACTGCAGAACAATAATGAGTTGCTTAAAAAAACAAAAGAGTGGAATGAAAAAGTAAAAAAAATTCTCAGAACAGGTAGCATTTTGACAGCAGTGTGAAATGGAGCTACAAGAAAATCTGTCTGATAAAGAAAATGAAATGGATATTTTTGAATCTTGTTAGAAGGGCAAACTTTAGACAGTGAACTGCCAGACGCACAAACCAAAGAACAAGGAAAAACCCAGAATTTCTCCAGTGGGAGAAAAGCACCCAAGCAAGCAAGAGAAAAGAAGAGTCTAAATAATTCTCAAAATTAATGTAGGATTATTAACCTGGAAAATGTTTTTTTTCTGGAATGGTGGAGGTATTGTGTTTGTAATAATATGTACATTGCAATTCAATAATTATAAAGCTTTTTTGTACTCCAGAAAAAGAAAAAAATATTTTTTTTAAGATCACTAACTGATAAGAGTGAAATTAACGGACATTTGGGTAAAATAATTTAAAAAAGTAAATGTATAATTAAATCAGAAAATATTTATATAATATGTGATAAGAAAATTGCGTTTGGTAAATGGCAAGATATAGTATTTGCTAATTACAAATATTTCTTGATACAATAGGAGTGGAATTGACTAATTAAAAATACTAAGTGGGAAACAAGACTGATAACAATCAAGCCTGAACTCTGGATTGCAGCAGGCCAAACTGCGAGAATAAATAGCATGTGCAGCAAAATGCATAGTTCTCATTCCAGTGGATTTATTAAGTGAACTGTTGGTGGGAGATTTTAATGAACAGTGGTTAAAAGAAGCTTAAGTGGTGGGGTAGTGCTCTAGAGTGAAGCCAGTATAACTGTGAGCAGCAACTGAATGAAGCCAAAGAATTCCATTAGTTTGAGGAGTCGAGCCAAAGTGTTTGGAAGCTGGGGCCAATGGAAACCTTTCAGGAAGCAGCAAATTGTTAAGTGTCTTATGGGAATTGAACCATAAGTGAAATATATATATATACTGTGTTGCAGTGCATCAATAACTTTTCACTATTAATAATATTTCATCATTATCTAAATTTCATTTATTGATTTATTTGTTGGTATTCTGAGTGCCTGCATTCAAATACACACCACACACATACAATACTCTGACATAAGTATATAATAATCAAGATAATTTTAAAGCAAAAATTGTAAATTGTCAAAATTAATCAATTGGTATAAAATAAATTAGATAAATATTAAAGCATATATAAAGTAGTATAAAATATATTTAAATCACTTTATTTTAATTTTTAATATTAATCCTTGATAACACACATATAAGCCATATTCAAAAGGAAGTCAATCTCCGATAATGTGCTATTTCTTAAATATTATAAATCTTTGTGCACTGTCCCGCTGATAAGAATTTAAAAAACTTTAAGTGAATCACTTAAGTTTAGAGTATACACCAACTCTTACAGACCATGCTTAAATCAAGGCTCGAGAGTCTATTGTGTGCCTGATCTTATAATCAAATATTCAATTGTACAAATCTATTTAACCCATTCCAGGAGAAAGACAGTGTCTCATTTTTAACCACCTACAATGAGACAAACATGACTTATAAATATAATACCTATTATTATAAAGCACTGAAAACTTTGAAATTATTCAAATGGAAATCAATCTCCAATAATGCGCTATTTCTTAAATATTCACGCACTCTCCCGTCAGTAAAAATAAAAACAAACTTAAGTGAATCACTTAAAGTTTAGAGCATAAATTCTATATACATCAACTCTTACAGACCATGCATAAATCAGGGCTTGAGTCTATTGTGTGACTTCCGTTTGAATAAGGCCAAAGTTTTCCGCGCTTTGTAATAATAGGTTTATATAAGCCATATATATAAAATAAATGTAAAATAAGTTATCAGTTAAAAACATACTATATGTAAATTTTAAAAACAGTAAATTATAACAATAATAATATATATAACAGAAGTAATTTTGATTACTTTATAATCATTATCAACTGAAGTCATATAGACAAATCTCTGTTTCGTTTTTATTTTTGTCTACATGATTTCAATTGATAATGATTACAATGTAATCAAAGAACTATAGCTTAATCCATATAATATTATTATCATTTACCATTACACCTGGGTCTCATTTTATGCGGTAGATAGGTTCCTCAGAAAACACGCACAAAAGAAATCGCACAAAACTAAACTTAACTTACCTTGAAAAATGGGGGATAGGTTCTCCTAATTTTCAGAAATCAGCATAAAAGCAAAGCAACAAGGAAAAATTACTTTAAAATTCACATTAAAAAAATAAGGAAATAAAGTATGACTAATAAAAAATGTCAAATATTTGAAAAAAATTAATACAAGACAAGCTTTTTTTACTTTTTTTATTAACTACAGTATTTAATTTTACATTTTTTCATACATATTTTAATCATTAATACTATTTGACTATGCATTCGTTTTTGAACTGATAAGACATCAGATTCATGATGTGATGTACAACTAGTGCCACTTTCAGTCTTGTGCTGTTTCTACATTAAAAAAATGAGATCGAAATCAAAACAAAAAGATTATCATTAGAAAGATTATTTTCAGTTTATAAAATCAATAAAATTTTCATTATTATTTATTTTAAAAATCTAAAAAAATATTTATTTCTGTTAATATTTAACAAAATACATTTTAAAAGTTTAAAATTTTTGAATATTTATTGCGATATTTTTATACATATGTATAAATCTATTATTATTATTTACTCAATAGTATAACTAGGTTATTTACATAGAAGCTAAGATTCTAAATACAGCTTTAGGCCATATCCACATTAGCTGCTAATATAATGTTATATTTTTGAAAAAAAAGGATTTCAAGTCAAAATAAGTTAATAATTTAAATTTCTTGATATCTAATAAATATAGTGAAATATGAAAGATATTAAGAAGAAACGTGAATCACATAATTTCAAAGTCACATTAAAATAATCCACATAAAATGAGACCCAGGTGTGTATTCTAATTTAAATTTTATACATATACTAGCTGTATCTGAGGCTTTGCTCGCTTTATTAGATTAAAAGAATGTAATGTAGTCGATAATTAAAATATATTTAAATAATATTTACATGAGTTATTAAGAGCAGGTAAAAATAACTTATATCACATGTTTATAAGCACTGTTGTAAATCATTTAACTGTTGTTGATAACTTATGAATTATTATTTCAGGTCAATATTCTTTAAATATATTTTAATTCCCAACTATATTACATTGTTTTATTGCTTGAAAGTCTGAGTTCAAATAATCTATATTATACCTAAACCCTAAATATATAAAATATACTTGTATTCAAATAATAGAATAATAATAAAAATAAAAGTATAAAAAATATAATATAGTTGATTATTAAAATATATTTCTAATATATATATATATATACTGAGCAGTAAAATTTTTTAATGTTTCATTATATAAATTCCATTTTTGATGTATTGAATATCAAATAAAAATTTCCCTTGATAATTATCTCCATTTCTCTAGCTGTCCCTTTGTCTCACTAGAAAATTTGATAATTAAAATATATTTTCATAATATTTACATGAAATAATTATCAACAATAGTATCGCAAAAAATTGTAACTTTTATTAAATACAATGAACAATAATCTAAAAATAAATCATTTTATATTTCTCATGTGATAATTTTTTAAATGGTTATAACATTATAGCATCTTCGTGTGATCCAAATGAAATTTAAAAAATTTAAAATAGACCTACACTCCACTTAGCACTTGGTCTTTTTGTGAGGATTGTACCTACTATTTTGATTTAATTTTATTTTTGGTGGCCATTTTGTAAGACTGATAATGTCATAAATAGTTATAAAAACTATGTCATTCAAAAGCAAAATAGCGACTTTCATGCTGAAACTGTAATGTACAGAATTTATTTCATTATACACAATATTACAGTGCTGTATACAATATTTTGATTATAAACTTAAAATACAATTAACAAATATACAGTACACCCAGGACTCTTTTTGTGTGGATTTTTAAAATACGATTTTGAAGTTATGCGATTCATGCTTCTTCTTAATATATTTTTATGCGGTTTTCTTTTATGTGATAAAGAAGTTCATAGTTCACTTAAAATTGGGATCTCCTCATTTTATTTACACACATTATATTTTACATACTTTAAATGCCTGTTGAAAAAGGGTTTGGCAATAAATTTAGATAATGTAGAAGCTTTAGAAAAAGGTAATTGAACAGAAGTGGAACCTGTTCGTTTCACAGCAAAAATGATTCGAGAATGTCTTCAACTTTCTAATCAATTGGACAATCATTTTCCTGTTAATGACATGAATTATGAATGAGCTCTTAAATTCCAACGAGAGCTAAACTATATCTGGATATTGCGAGCTTCATAAACAATTAGTAAAATCATCGTCTCAAAGCCGACAGAAAATCCTTAACTTTTAGACTGAAAAATTTTTTATTGGCTAAGTGAATTAAAGTTTTAAACTTTTGATTGATTCAATTATAGAATCAGTATTAAAAATATATTCAACTTTTAATATCAGATTCGCTTGTAAAAGAAAATTAATAATTTGTCAGATTATGAAAGTGAACGAAAGTTTTTTCAAAAATAAATTTCTATTTATAATTACAAAAATATTCTATAGTGGAGAACCTAAAAAGAATGTTCATAATCTATAAGAAAATGCTGTGTACACTGTTGATTTCTTTCTCAATTTATGTTCATGTAAAAGTAAAGAATTTTTACTAAAATCTTAACTATTTTTCTAAAATAATTATATTTTCAGCATATTTTATCAAAATAATTTATAATATGTAAAAAAATATGAAAAAATACTCTAAAATATACATTTTCATTTTGAATATCAAAACAAAGAACTTGGAGCTGTCAAAATTGTTGCCAAGTGCTCCCTTTGGTTCAAAATGAGCAACAACAAATCAGCACCTTACAGTACATTTTAAGCTTTAAAAAGGCTGTAAATTAACTACGATAATGCAAAAATTGATGTTTTTAGAGTGACTTGAAGTCATGAATGAAAATTTACCTTGTTGCTTTGTTTTTATGTGATTTTTGAAAATCATAGAACACATCCCACATTTTTTAATGTAAGTCTATTTTTGTGCAATTTCTTTTATGCGGGTTTTTTGCGGAACCTATCTACTGCATAAAAAGAGACCCAGGTGTATAATATTTTATTTAGTTTTCATTCAGCATATTTGCAAGACAATAAATACTTTATTAATGACATATCCAAAGTAAAGACTTTGTTAATGATTACAAAACCAAAAAAAGCTCTTCATTCAGCATAATAAATAATCAAAATCATATTTTCATGATATATAACAACCAAAGATATTAATATAGTTTTAAATTTTTAATTTCATATTATAAACTCATCATGAACTTTAGCTAGAGTTTGAGCACTGAATTTGACTGATTAGGCCAAAAGCATGCTCAGTTTACACATTGAAAGTTTAAAACGAAATAATATTTTCTTTATGAGTGTATAAATTGTTTATGATAAAATTACAATGTATACATTAGTTTAAAACCTGTAGTGTATTTACTCATTTTTATGGATGAAAACTATGAACATTATTTGACTTGCAGCAAAAATTACAATCATTGTTTTGTAATTTAGTTATTGTAATTTTGAATAATATATCTCCATTTCTCTAGTATGTATTTCAATTTACTTTATATGAAAATATACTCAAAGGAGAATAGTATGTTTATCAAATTCAATATGTCTCTTGTTGTGCACACAACATTTTAAAATTTATTGACATGTTAAATATATTTAAACTGATATTTTAAAAACTTATGGAATTTCATAGTAAAAATTTGTCAAATCCAGTAATACTTCTCTTGCTGTAGCAGTAGCATTTTAAATTTTTCTTTAATATATGTTAAATTAAATATATATTTAAATTGAAATTTTAAAAGTTTATCAAATTCATTACTACATAGAAGGAAATTATATATATCCAGCACTAAAATATTAATTTATATAAAAATTGATTATTATAACTGATTTAAATTGTCATTATTCAAATGAGAAATTAAATACATTGTTACAAATGCAATTTACTTAATTTAAAATATATTTATAAAATCAAATTATACCTTGCTTTACCAAAAACTATACCTTTAATTTAAAAAATTTTCCAACTTTGTAATCTTTTAATCAATGCTGATCTCTTTTGGGTCTTTTACGACAAAATTCAAAAACAATTATGACATAGATTTTCCATGCATTTTTACATTGCAAATTTAAAACAATTAAATCAAACATTTATATGCTAGTAAAATTCTACAAAAAATCAAAAAAAAAATCATGCAAAATTCTTCAAGTTTTGGTGCAATATTTATTGAATTACAAAATCACAAAACGTCCACATTTATATAGTAATATAGATATTTATTGTGCTGGTCCTCCTTTGCCTTGTGGTCAAGATACCATTTAGTATCTGAATAAAATCAGATGAGAAGAATAGATATGATCTGGAAAATAACACGATATATTTGGTTTAATTCATTGTGAACTAGAAGATATCCAGATTGTGATGAAGATTAACAGTGATCCTTCATAAACTTGTAACATGCATGGTTATCTTCTCATGATGATGATACATTGTATTCTTTTCCAACTGAGCATTGTTAAGTTTGCAGAACTTAGAAGATGTTGTTATCCATATTCATCTCGACTGATTTTATAAAATCATAGTAAATAGTATTAATTATCATGGTTTTAATAGTGATAATTAATGAATTTACTAGATTTTACATTCTTTCCTAGGTTTCCATTCATTTATTATCAACCAGTTCACTATGCCCTTCTCTCTCTTGGATCATTCACACATTGTACAATATATATCCTAACCAAATCAAAGAAACGTAAGATTCTTCTTAAACTCCAACTATGACTTTTACTTATAAAAATAAAAAAGCAACAACTTACTATTCTGATAATGAATTTATTGTATATTATCCAAGTGTATTTTAAATAGAGCCTATTGCATCTAATATTCACAATGAATAGCAATTACATAATATAATACTAATTATACAAAAATTGACTGGCCATTTCTAAAAATATCACAGGCTACACATTTGTGATACTTATTATATATTAAATACAAATATTACATAATAAATTTAAAATCTAGTTATCATAGAAATTTGAAATATTTTTTTTCTGGGTTTAAAAAGATCCCACATTACTGAAGTTCAATCTATATAACAGATACATATATATTTTAAAATTAACAATATGTATTTAATTAAACATAAATATTTGATTAATTTATATTTTTATAAATAATCATAATATTTATTTATGTTATCATTTGCATACATATACAAAAATTAATAACATTGTTTATACCCATAACAGGGATGTTCAATCTTTTGATGTCTCTGGGCTACATTGAAAAAAAAATTGTCTTGGATTACACATTAAATACACAAACATTATTAAAAGATGATAAGCAACAAAAGAGTTTGTGCATAATTTTCATGATATCCACCATCACAGATAAGCAAATAAGTCATCACATAATAATCCTAATTATGGAATGGCCCATTTGGAGAGGTTCTGATAAATTCTTCGAACAGGTTCCAAGTTTGTGATCACTAATATTGAAAATGTACATATCTAATTAATAAAACATTATTGATAGTTTTTTTTATAAAAGTAAAAGAGAGCAATACAAAACAGTGAATACTTGCCAGTGTACATAATTTTAGTCACATTGTGACACATAATCCTGGACCACATGGAGCCTGCTGGTTGGACAATCCTGTCCTAGAATATTATACAATTTATATAATTGTTTTACAATTTTCTTATTAAAAAAAAGTATTTAAATTCCTTGTGCCATTATCTAATTTAATTCGATAACTACTTTAGTAAAGTTTCCAATTGTTTGAATAAAATAAAAAATACAAACAATTTTGAGTAATTGTAAAATATAAGTATTTCAAAAATTTCTCAAAATCTATTAATTAATTTATGAACAGTAGTAACATGTAAATATAAAAAGATAAAATTAAAGATAGTTTATAGAGAAATATATTAACTTTTTAATAAAAAACAAACAAACAAACAAATGAGAAATGTAAGAAACTATGGCGAAAATTTAAAATGATACATAGTATAACAATAAAAGTGGTTAAAGGAATTTTGTTGGCATGTTTTAATAAAATTACAGTAGTATAAGATAAATTCAAACCTTGAGAGTTACATGAACAGCATTCTTTTTATAATGAAAGATAAAAATCTCTGAATAATTATAGCTTTTTGACAAAGTACAAGTAATAGAAATCTTTATTAAAAATAGATTATGCACTGGAACAAAAATAATTTTATTATGGGGATTTGCAAAACAGTTTTAAAAAGGAATGTTAACTTTTGTAAAAAAGTACAAAGTAAGTTTAAATGATCATTAAATTAGGAATTATGGGAAAATATGACAAGAGCGAGTGGGACTGAATAATTAAATATATGAAAGTGAATGTATTAATTAATTATATGGTTTAGAGTCACTGGAAATGAATAGTAAAGTGATTCATGTTTTCATCATTATTATGATATATTTAGAGCATTAGGAGACTAAACTCAATTAATGGATGAAAGATATAATTTTGCAGAATGAATTTAAAAATTTTAAAAATAACTTTCATGTTTTTAATTTAATTGTTATAAAATCTAAAAAAAATGATGGACAATATTTTTCAGTTCATACATACTTCAAGAGGAAAGATTTTTCTGAAAGAAAGCGCTATTTGGTATTCACTTAAATCACCTACAAATAAGCAATAAGGTCAAATTATTTTAATCCTGCCTCCACATGCTTTATAGCTTACATTTATTGTTCTTTGATCTTGAGAGCATTTAACAGATTACTTCAAGATTTTGGAATAAAAAAATAGTTTGCATAGTTAATTAAAGATTATTTTTTCACAATAATTGTATAATAATTAATAAAATACAAAAACATTTATGATTACACTTTTATTATATATATTATTTTTTTAAAAAAGAAAATAAATTCTAGCATAACCATTACAAAAAAATCTACAGCTATAATGGTCACCCAGTCTTGTGAAACTGATTGCTAAACATCATTACTGACACTGTATTATGAACTCTTGAAATATTTTACAAATTATAAAGCGGTTTTAATATTTTAAAGCAAAATTTTATACATTTATCAGAAATTAACATTTAATCATTCATGTTTTAAAACAAATTCCATTTAAACAATATTTCATTGATTTTCTGAAGTTATTCAGCTTGGTTGTTTCTTCTTGGTTCTCTGTTTATTATTGTTTTTTCAACATTTGCAAAGTTCAAATATAATGTTTTTAGAATGTTTTTTGTTTGTAAATGACCATGTCTAACAAATCCAGTACAATTTATTGAATTCTGATATAGAATAATGATTTAATATTAAAATTAGATGTTTAATGATATAGAAAGTGCCACCAGGGGAATAATTCAAATTTCATCCTATATCAAGATTTAAAAGCAAAATTATCATCAAAGCAAATAAAGATGCTATACAAATGCTGTGAAAAAGAAATGACATTTTTAAAAGGTTAAATTTGCCATAATAAATTTCTTATTTTATAGTTTGGATTTTTTTTTAGAATGATAATTAAGTAACAAAAATTAGTCTTAAAAATTAGTACATATATTTTCTAAAATAAACAACATCAATAATAAAAATAGACATATATTAAAATAGTGCTTCCTATCTAAAAAAAAATTAAAAAAGACTAGTGCCCTCAATAATTATTTCAACTCTGTAAAAAAAAAAAAAAAAGATAAAGTAAATATACAAATGGGCATTTTTAATACTATAAAATTGCTATTAATTTAATATGTGTATACACCCGGGTCTCTTTTTACGCAGACTTATTTAACACAATTTTGAAATTACACAATTCGTGTTTCATTGGAAGTCGACCTCCGATAATGCGCTATTACTTTAAATAATAAATTTCGCGCACTTACGTTATATTGAAAGTAATAGCACGTTATTGGAATTCTACTTTCATCTTAGTAATTTCAATATTTTCAGTGCTTTATAATAGTAAGATCTTATGCAATAATGAAATTAAAATCATGATTTCCACATTTTATGTATGCACACATTAAATTTTACAAGATTATAATGTAAATTTGTTCAAACATTGTGCGTGTTAATTTTGCATTTTAAATCACATTCTGTTTTTGCTTTTTAAAAAAGAACGTAATCAATTATTAATCATTTAGTGTCCACAAGTTTATTTTTAAAAGGTCAGTAATAGCAGTGGGCACAATTAAAAATTAAAATCTGATTTTTAATTGTAATTAACAATTTAAAAATTACTTACGGGCGACTTGAAATTAATGTGATGTAAAACGAAATTTGATTTTTAAACAGAATTGAAAATTAAAGACAAAAATAAGAATTTAATTTTTAGTTGTTAGTTTTAATTAAATTTTTCCCAGCAGTGGTGAATAAATGTCTTTTTATTATCATAAGTCTAAGTTCATAAACAATTAATAAAATCATCGTCGTCGTCAACAGAAAACCATTAACACAACATGAGAGTGAACTTGGCGCTAGTTGTATTTCCTCTTGTGAGAATAATTGCTGAGATATTCTTGACTTCATTTAAGGAGAAGCCAAATACATCACATCACATCACATCACATGAGAATCTGATTTTTTACTAGTTTGCAAACGAACGTGTTTTTGGGCAAATAGCGATAATAATTAAAACGTGTATAAAAAAATGTAAATTACTGTACTGTAAATTATGCATAAAAATATATTATTTTGAATAAAATTAAATATTATAGTTAAAAAAAGTTTGTCTTATATCAATTTTTTTCAAATTTGAAATTTTTTATTAGTCATATTTTATTTCCTTATTTTTTTTTTTTTTTTGCGCGAATTTTAAAGTAATTTTACATTGGTGCTTTGCTTTTACGCGAATTTTGAAAAATCACAGATCGCATTCCCCCCCTTTTCAATGTAAGTTACGTCTATTTTTGCACGATTTCGTTTGCGCGTGTTTTTTGAGGAACCTATCTATTGTGTAAAACGAGACCCAGGTGTACATATAAAATACAACTTCTATTTTATAAATGCTGAAGATGAATGCTTACATGATAAAAATATTTCTGAAGTTACAATAAAAAGTATAAAATTAAAAGCTTTTTTAAAAATAATGGTTTATTATAATTTGTTGTACAAATGTATAAACAAGATTTGTTACAGCAGTGTTTTTTTTTTTTTTGCTCAGAATCCATTGTTTATGTATATATAGACACCCCAAAATCCACTTAATACTGCATTGATTAATAGAACTTTTGAATTAATGGATTATGAATTAACATACTTTTAGTTAAAATGCACTACAAATGGCAATTTTTTTTTTTTTTGTAAATAAATTTAAAAAAAGCTTAAATGTCAATTATGAATTATAATAAACTGTTTGTAAGTGAATATAGGGGATTTAAACCCAAACTTTCAAGCTGCCATCAGTTATCCACTCTATCTCATACAACTTTAATACATGGCCGCATATATGTAAAAAAATAAAGAATCTCCAATATAGTATTTTGTGCTAAATTACCACTCACCAGTTAATCCAAATCATCATCTTCCACACACATATATACTTGTTTTCGCATGTGTGTGATCATGTGTATCATTTGTATAAGACAGAGGGAATAGCTGAAGGGATCGTGAAAGTTTGTGTTTAAATCCCCTACTACATTTAAACTCCAAGTATATGAATTATACTTGTATTTCAAAAATATTATTTGTAAATTATAAGATTTTGATGAAAATTAATTGAAACACATTCCAGAAGATATCATATTTATTAAATTATACAAATATTAAATCACCCCACATGGCTAAGAAATTCAGCACCTCGCTCTATGAAATAATTATATAAATATATTAGAGTCTGTATTTCAAAAGGCTGGCTACTTTGAAATATAGACTCATATATTTATATATTTATTTTGTAGAGGGCAGTGCTGAATTTCTTAGCAATAATGGGCTTGGGTTGTAAACATTATTGAGCTTTCATTTTGGACTCACAGCTTTGTAATTGACTGAAAAAATAAAAAAAAGGTGACTGCAGAAGAATTGCATTGCATCCAGGAATCTGAATGCAGCGCTCTCAGATTTAGGGTTCCTCACTGGTGGGGGTCATAAGTTGGAAGCTGGTCTGGCAATATTGGATGGGTGGGCCCAGGATGACAATTTTATGTAAGGGTCTTCTTGCATTCTTTGATTGCTGTGGATTGCACTGGGTGATGCTGCTGTATGAAGATATTGTTTTATAAGTAGTAAGAGAACAGCCAAAATAGTATTTAATTGAGTTGCGAGTAAAGAACAGCCAACAAAAAGGAGGAAACAGGTAGTATGGTATGCAGAAGATTACTTTTACACAAGGTGGTATGATTGTGTTAGGAGGATTGTTGAATGTTATAGTGGCAAAAAATGGGATAGAAAAATAGATGCATTAATAAAAAATAGGAAGTTGGAGAGATGGAGAACTAGTATGGAGAATAAAGAGTATACAGAATTAAACAGAATATTGAGGGTGAATTAATTTATGATAATAGCAAGAAAAGTAGTTTACTGTTTAAGGCTTAAAGATTATCATTGGCAACAAGGAAATGTACACACAAATGGATAAATGTGGGTGATTTAGTCAACAAGTTATGTAAGGAAGGCAAGGAAAATATTAAGTATCTGCTAATTGAATGTAAATGCTTACAATCAGAAAGGGTACAAATAATGAAGTTGTAGGAGAATAAATATAAACAAAATGATTATAAGTTGTGGGAGAATAAATATAAACAAAATGATTATACAGAAAGTGAGTTCTTGGTTTTTATGCTGGGTTTGGAAAAAGATAAGGGGATCTATATGTAAAGGCCATGAACAAAGATGGTGCTGTGCAAATAAGATGGAATAAGATAGAGAAGAATATGTTAAAAATTTAAGGTGGGGAGTGGCTAACAGATTTCTCTGGGCATAGTGGCCGAGAGATTCCTGACTTCAATAAAGGAGAAGCCATAGTGCATCACATACAAACAAAATGATTATACAGAAAGTGTGTACTTGGGTTTTTATGCTGGGTTTGAAAAAAAGATAAGGGGATCTAGATATAAAGGCCATAGAGTGGACAAAGATGATAATGTGGAAATGGGATGGAGCAGGATAGAAAAGAATATGGGAAAAACATAGGGTAGTGAATTGAAAGGGAAGGTGGCTAACAGGTTTCCCTGGGCACAGTGGCTGAATTTCCTGACTTTGAAAAAGAGATAGCCATATCACATCACATGTAAGGGATTTAATATTTGAATATTTACTTCAGTTTAGCATTAAGCACTGGGATTATTATTAAATTATTTAATAAAAAATTTATCAAATAATGTGATAAATATTGCAAGTACAATTCTGAATTCCATGGAAGCAACAACAAAAAAGTAGATAAGTATTTTTAATGCAAATATTTTTCTTTAAATAGAATAGCAACTAATTAAATGAGCAACAAATAACTAAACCTACTTCTAGCAAATTTTTTCCTTCTTATTTATAGTTATAATGACAGTAAAAAATTGTAAGTTTAAATTTTTTTACTAAAAACTTTAAAATTCATTTAGGTGAATTACAATACTTTACAACGGTTATTGTTTACACTCATTTAACTTTTAATTTATTATGGTGTTCTTAAACTGAAGTTTACTATATACATATGCATGCTAGAGTGTGCACATATATAAATTAACCTTATGAGATTGATTATTAGCATCAGAGGTCTGACATTTTAATTTTTATAATGCAATTCTATAACAGATCTGCAGAACAATATTAAAAACAAATATATAACTAATATCCTTGGTTAACTCTATTGGTAATTTGATAGCAAGATTATAGAATTCTAATTTATATAAGTGCATTACAATCCATTATTAATCTTACTCATTATGTGTCATTTAACAAATCTTAGTATATATATGGATAAGTTAATTTATTAATTTTTCACTGCAGCAGATATAATGTTTAATCTTGTAAAACAATAAATAAAACAAAATTCACCTTTTGCATGATCTTTGTCCAATTGGGTCACTTTTTTCTTCCACTCTTCCATCTTTTCTTGTAAAGGAAGTACTAAACAGTCCATAATGGAACTACAAAAACAATAAAATAAAAAAACAACAACATAATAATAATTCTAGAATTGTGAAAAGTTAAAAAAAAAAAAGTAAAACATCTATTTTTTTTTTTTTTCCATGTGTCATAGCATCGGCCGGGACGCGAACCCACAACCGTCTGCAACCAACCACCCGCTTGCATGGCGGCTGCGATACCTCTCGGCCAACACTTCATTATTAATGAACACACACCCACAAACTCTATAGAAAGAAAAATCATTGTATAAATAATAGAATTATTGATACAATAAATAAATGCAACAATATAACAACTGATTTACAAAGTGAACAGTTTCTGTTGTCATGTGATTCTACTTTTTTAAAGATTTGTAGTATTTTGATGATGCTATAATTATTATACAAAAATCTCCAAAACTCCCATTAAGCTTACAAATCTAATTCATCATATTTATATTTTATTAATAGCATAGACCTGCCATATTTATATCATTTGTTTCCAAGTCTTTGCATTGGTATAAAAATCACAGATTGCAGTGTATTCAACCAAATATGTTTTAACACAAACAATATAGCAATTTTTAACTTGTATATACATAACTATAATACAGTTTAATTATATGATAGGTATGACAAACAAAAAATAAATGTCAAAAAAAACAAACAAACAATAAGGTAATATTAAAATAGGCAGTGGAATAATAAACTAGGAGCACATTTGCTTATGAATCTAAGTGAGCATGTTTGGGAATAATATGTTCATTCTATCTTCACCCCCATTCTCACTCCCAAAATAAAGTTTATTAGCCTTTTTTTCATTCTTCTTATAATGAAAATATGAAATTCAAAAGATAGAATGTCTATATAAAGTATTTAACTTCATACTGACTTCTGAAGCTATATGATCATCCTTTCTTTGTAGAAAATGACTTGATTCAATTCTTTTCAGTGAATTCTCTGTTAAAATTTTTGTACAGACTCAATGCATTTTGATGCAATATATTACTGTTTACTAGAGCGTTATTTCTGTCCATATATTTCATCCGACATAAATTTAATGCCCTATCATCTTTATTAAATAATAATAAATACTGGGTGTATAACTTTAGAATTTTCAAGAGCACAAGTAATATTAGCATGAATTTCTTTGTCCTTTTTGCTATCTTATAAAGTGATAATTCGTCCTTATTGAATATATAGTCAGCTTCAACATAATAATTATTTTATTTATACATCAATTATTTTCAATTTATCAAATAAACAAAGCACTTCATGGCTTTTTCTTTTAGATTTGGAAGATTTGTTCCACCATTAACTTCATGATTTGGCAACATTTGTAAAAAAAAAAAAAAAAAATTGCAATTACATGATTGACAAAGTGCATGAGATCAAATGAAGAGAGTAGAGAGTTCACAATACAAGAAAATGGTTGCTGCTGCACAGACAAGTAAAATATGTTCATTTTTTACTTGATTTTTTTTAATTGTGTATTATTAAATCTATGGATTTTGATAAAATTAATATTATGAGTTTATTGTAATAAATTACATGCAAGTTTTATATATTGGGTTTTTCTCAACAACTGCTGTTATCAATAGTATTCAAATACAAATGAGAATTCTTTCTAAAAATATAAAAATTTATACAAAAGTTTTCACTATAATCTTCACTGAGAACAATTATAATTCTACCAATATTATGGAAGCTTTTAATTATGCATTTAACTTTGCATAGTTTCATTCACCAATTCTTATTTGTAAAATCACTCACTTCCTAAAACCTCTTTTATTTATCCAATCAAATATTAATTAGAAAAGGCCAACTTTGGTTGATACATCAATTCATTTTAATTCAGTTTCAAAGATTTCCATAGTTAAAACAGCAGTATTAAAACAGTATTGCCATGGAAGGAATAGATTGTATGCTCTTTTTCTTGAGTTGAAAAAATATAATAACTTTATCAATCAAAAGGATAAAGACATCATGTGGTATCCTTTAGTATCCAAAATACAATAATCATGATTTTCTCTGGTGAAGAAATAGTTTTTAATTATTTCCAGACAATTGTAGTAAAGATTTCAAAAGAAATATTTACATTGTATTTATATGTTAGACTACTTCCATCATCTAATATGAGTATTGAATGTCTTTAGAAAAAATTAATTTTATTTAAATATTTCAAATACATTCAACTGTTAGTAATAACTCACAGATTAGTATATCCATAATGTTTCAAGAGATATTATTCTCTCCTCTTCTTCATATGTTCTGGCTTGATGAGTGATAGTATTAGCATGGGAATCAAACCTGGACCCTTAGATTCTTGAGTATTGAATTTTAAGCTAACACCTGAAGAAGAGGGGAGAATAATATCTCTCAAAACATTGTGCATATATTAACTTGTGTGCTATTACTAACAGTTGAATGTATTTGGAATATTTAAATAAAATTAAATTTTTCTAAAGATATTCAATACTCATATTAGATGATGGAAATAGTCCAACATATAAATACAACTAAAACACCATCATCACAAACCTTCAGGAAAACACTAAATATTTTCATTCACAAAAAAAAAAAAAGACAATTATATACTGCATTTTATTTTCAGTTATGAAATCTAAATTATAACTAATTGATGAAGAAATTAACTCTTTACAGAATGCAAATTCAAACATTAAAAAATGAATACTTGTAAAAAAAAAAAAAGTTTATTATAATGGAGATAAGTATTACAACTTGTACATGATGTAAAATCCCAACCAATGTTAATGTTAGAAATCAGTATCATTACAGTTAAACACTTTATGAGCTGCACATAAACATAAATTTCATAATTCACAATTTTATAATTATAGATATAAAATATTCTAAATTAAAAATATTATCACATAACTTTTACATCTACTATGCATTTCCCTAAATAATTATGTGACAATTATTTATTATTACATAATTCTAAAGAGTAGAGTATAAAATATGCACAGTCATATTTTTAAGAATACCATCTCCAATTTTAAAAAAAAAACATTAAAAAATAAAAATTTAAATAAATTTGAATTCATAAAATTTTGTATATCCCATCTTTATGAGTTGCAAAATGAATCATTTCTTGTTTCTTTATCTAAAATGCTCTGTCACACATTAAATGAATATACTTCATCTCTCTCAGCTTTATTATTTTTTTCATAATTATGTTACTCTATTCTTGTGTTATTTTTGTTGATGTTTTAATATGTATTAACAAAAACATATCTAATTTTTATATTTTTCATGAAGCTTAGAATCAAATGATCAGAAATACAAGAAGGACTATTACTACACATAGCTATTACTGAATTGTAAAAAATAAGATATGGATTTATCCTTTAAAATCACGGATCTTTTTGTCTTTTTTTTATTTCAATTTTTCTATGGTTAACTGACAATCTTAAAAAAAAAAAAAAAAAATTGATTTAAATATAAATAGAAACTAAATTTTTACATTCTTCATATTGTTAGTATTTCACAATAATCCAAGTTTAATCCAGTTTCCCTAATTTTTCTTTAATTATCCATCCATCTTTCATGTAGCAATGGTCTTTTACAATCTCTAAATATCTAATTTAAGATTTCAAAGACATCTATTTCAGCCCAGTTTGTTTTTTTAATCATGTATTTGCTTTTAGTACCTCTTAATTACCCTCAAACATAATCTTTCCATGCTTAGTTATATGATCTGAAAACTTTACATTAATGTTCTGTTAAATATCTAAAACTCAAATCCATATGTAAGAACTGATAAAACACATATTAAAAAAATCTTCCTTTTCAAAAAGGCAGGCATATTTCTTTTTAATATTGAGTTACTTCTATCAAAAGTATTTAATCTAAGCTTAATTCAATGATTAATTTCATCTATCATAATTCCACTCGTATTAATAATCTAATAAGTTTATCTGTAAATGCTAATTTCTAATATGTTATCAGTAATCTTTATTTTCTTCTTCTGAGAAAATTCATTGGATATTACTTTAGTCTTTTTACATTTTTTAAGTCCTACTTTCTTGCTTTCATCCTAATAATAACTCTTATAACATTTTCTGAAACATAATTTGCACAAATAACAATATCATCTGCAAGATCTAGATGACTTAAATAATCTCAATGTATTATTCTTCCCTTAATTTTCCATTTTAATCCACAAAATAATTCCCATAAAACAACTACAAAGTTTTTAAGATATCCAATCACCCTATTGCTAAATTTTATCATTTATAATCTTAATGTTACCATACAATCTAATCACTATCTAGATGTATATATGTATGTTGCAATGCTTTAATCACAATAAAAATACTTATAGAATCAAATGCCTTTTCATAATCTACAAATCCAAAATATAATGACTATTCATATTCATGGGTCCTTTCTATAATTATCTTTAATATCTGGATATGATCCATTGTGCTAAAACCACTTTGAAATGTAGCTTGTTCTTTGATTGAGTCCAAAGTTCTCTGCAGATAACTAGTAATGATCTTAATATATATTTTATGTAGAAATGATAAAAGACTAGTAAATAATTTAAAATGGTAGAAGTAAACTAAAACTTTAGTATATGTTATTGTAACAGCTAATAAATGTGTTGAAGATTGGACCACAATGCTGCTGTATCCTGATTTATTTTCTAAATACTACTACTCATCTGATGAACTCAAAAGAATTTGGAGCTTTTACCCTTGGCAAAAAATAACTAGACAGCCATTTATTTATTTTACCTAAAATATTTATCTGGGTTGGACAAGAAGAAAGCATCCTGAAAAAAAAAAAAGTTTGCTTGGAAAAACTTCAACTATCTGAAAATATGTGCAATTTCTACCTGGAATCTAATTCTAGGTTATGATCAAAATAGATAGAAATAGTAGAACATTACATAATTAATCCTTTCCCTAAATTGATTAGCAATATTAAAAAATAAATAAAATACTCTCTTAAAATTAACTAAACAAACTAAAGTGCAAACATTATCATATACATTCATTTATACTGCTTGTTATTTTATAAATAAACTTTTTTTTTAATATTGCAATCTAGTATATTCTCCATTTAATATCACAAGATTCTTCCAGAAGACAGACGATTGGCATGAATTATTTGTACTTTTTTCTCATCATTTTCTTTTTAAAAATTAGTTCTATTATACAAATTAAAAAACAAACAAACAATAAGATAAATAACTCATTACATTTCAGAAATTTCAAGTACTAAAAAATAAAAACATTAGAGATCAAACACTTATTAAAGATTATTACCAAAAATAACCTAAAGTAAAATGATCAATTTAATTAAATGTTATCTACTAAATTGCTTCAACTAGCTAACCTGCCAAATCTGTGAACTCTAATATATTAGAAATATATTTATAATAATCTAGAATACATAAATTGTTTTTAAATATCAGCAGTTTAATTTATTTATATGGCTAAACAATAATGATCAAACTAATTCTATCAATATTTCATTTTTGGTGGCAAAAAAATAAAAAAACAATTTTTTAAAAGATTTGGTGTATTTTATAATTATTTTAAAAGTATTTTGACCACTTTTAATAAAGAAAGTAAGGTGAAAGAGTTTATTTTTATTTATTTTATATAATAGGTTTTAAGTCATTTATCCCCCCTCCCCCCCAAAAAAATAAGAACAAAGATTTTTTCATATGCTATTTTATATAATTCTTGAAATAATCATGTGCATGTACAAACTTCATAGCAACCAGTATATATATACACACACATCAAGCGTTGGTGGCCTAGTGGTTAGCATAGCTGCCTTCCAAGCAGCTGGCTGGGGTTCGCTTCCCGGTCAATGCATTTGACATATGAAAAAAAAAACAGTACATATACTCCTTCCCTCAATCTACATAATCTTATTAAAGAAAGAGACCAGTTACAGAATCGCCTCTTCCAAATCATAAGATTTACTAAAAGCACATGTATATAATAAGCTCATCTGAATATTTAATCATCCAAGTAATTCAGACAGTCAAATAATATTTAATTATTAAAAGTGACAGGTATGTGGAAATTAAAACAGTATTTCACCAAATTTTGAAAGTTTTTACCAGAATAGATGAGTCTGTGTGCTGCTCTTAACTTGAAGTGCCCTACTTTTTTCATTAAAAGATCAGAAATTGTATAAAAGATAGATGGATAAAATAAAAATATTTGTTGGAGTAATGTGAAAATGGATTAAATTTTGCAGATGCATTCATTCTTCAGTGGATAATGTCATAATTAAGTATTGTGATGTAGAGATGTACTTGACTAATCAAACTACATTTTTAAAAAACCATTCCATTTAAACTATATCTTATTATAAATTATCACCCAGTTTAAAAATTTCAGACTATTTTTTCTGCATATGCATTACAAGTATAGACCTATCTTCATCAAGTGAGCTAGAGGGTTGGAACTCTTAAATTTTATACCAGGAAGATAGCATGAGTTTATATTTATATCATGTTTGTGTCTTGATACCTATTTTATAATTTAGAATAGTAGTAAAGTAATAAATTCAAAAAATAAAGATCTATATATTGTAATTCAGCTCTGTTACTGTCAATATTAGAATATCATATGATCTCCTGGGTGACAATCCGTTCAATTACTATCCTGTGATATGTCTGACTTTATAATTGGTATATGATTCATTTGTATTATACCATACACACTATACATAGTGAAAAAATAATTTATTTGTATAATATATTACACAATCGAACACTAAATATCATATTATATATGTGTGTGAAAAAAAAAAAACAATTAAATTTCCCAGTGCAATAATTACAATGTAATATTTATTACTGTACTGGGTGTTATAATGTAGATACAAATTTTCTTCTCTACATGTAAAGAATGTTCACCATAAATGCATATAATTGAATAAGAATATATTCAGACTAGAAAATCAAACAAGTCACAACCATCATAGAAAAAAAATTAGACTATTTTTTTTATGTAAAATTCAGATGTTTCAACTGTCATAACAATAGGTAAGTAAATGGATGTAGATATATATGTGCACGCTATAATATAAAAATATTTCATTAGTAAATAATATGTAACAAATCATTAAACAATAAACATATAAATAATACGCACATGCACATTTATATGTGCGTATTCTAATATAAAATAAAATATCTTAAATTACTAATTCTAATTATTTTACTCTATAAATAATTTTAACACTCTTAAATTATAAAATATTTTTTTTCTTCAGTCTTTTAAATAAAGAAACTCTGTCTCTTTGAGTGAGAGTCCATGATATTTTTTTTTTTTTACGCCATTCTTTAATTGTAAATAAAATCTTTTAGAATAAGGAATATTATTTATTTTTTAAAAGTTCAGTTGAAAAGTTATTTTAAAACTCTTCGATTATTGTTTTCTATATTACCTCCTATTAATTTTTTGGTCGATACTTTATTTCAATTCAAATGTTATTTTTTTTAAAACTTTTGTTCAATAACTTAAAAAAAAAAAAAAGGGAAATTCATTTTTACTATTTAATTGCTTTAAAATTGTTTACTACAGTTATTGTAAGAAATTTTCCGCGTCTTAAAAAAAAAAAAAATCAGTTCAATTAAAACAACTTGCATTTAATAGATTTTTTTCTTCGTTCTTTTAGCATTATATTTCACAATATGAATACCTCTGTGCTTTCACGCATATATTGTATAAAGCAGCACATATTGAGTAAGCATTAGTGGTCCTCAACTTTTCTGGATTGCAACTACGTAAGCAGTAATCTCTCACATATGGGCTATAAATTTGTCCCTACTTACATGGAGGTTCGAACTCTATCAACATGGAGACTGTTGATGGTTTTTCTGTTCTGGATTTTAACACACACCACTACAGCATTCTTTTTAGTCTAACAACTTAATAACTAATCTTTAATTTGAACCACTACTTATAGTGTATAGTGAAATTTGAAAACAGGGTACCTAACTAAGTTTTTTTATCTTGATTTTAAAAAAATTATCATTTCTTTAACTAAAAACAGGTTATAGAATTAACTACACTTAATATATTATAATGGATAAATAATTCCATACGTAACTTTTCTAGAATGCACCACTAAATAATAAATCTAGACTTATTTCCAATAACATTATAATTTAATATTGAGAATTAATATAAGAAACTACCAAAGAAAAAAGTTAAGTTTATTAGTAAAGTTACAATTACACAAAAATGTTGGGAAGCTATAAATAATAAATCTTGAAGTAAAAGACAAGTTTACCCAGCATGAATTACATTTGGACATCCAATTAATTTGGCATAACAAAATTCCATGTTTTATAATTCAAATAATATTGAATAATAAAAGAAAAAAAATCTATTTAAAAGAATAAAATAACAATAATGTCATTATAATAGTTACCAATATTTAAATTAATACATCAAAATCAACAAACACATGTGTGATCAACAATGTGAGCCATTGCCAAAATAAACCAAGCTATCCTTAATCTCAATACTGAATGAAGCAGTCAATCTTAGCTTAAGATTGTGCTCCATGTTTCTACTTACTAACCTGTGTTTAAATCCCTATTTCCCATCCTGCTCCTTTTGTCGTGTATATATATTTCATGTATATATTTGAGATGCGTGCCTAAATTATAAAATTTAATGTTTCAATAACATGTTTTAAAATTATTATTAATTCTTTTTATTAATTATTAGTTCTTTTTTATTAAAGTATTATAGATGCGGCTCAAATATATATATAGGAGCAAAACTTACTAACAAAATATGGATGTTTTTAAATGTTTATTATATGTCATTTTTGGCTTTTTCTTTTTAAATTGCTTGTTTTTCTATTAAACTGTATATTTTTTATAAAATCCAATATGGAAGATGTGACTGTTGTTAATTATCCAAAAATAATTAAGGGTTGGAAGCACTATTGTTTTAATATGGAGTAGGTATTTTTAATTAAAGTTTTACTTAAAAGGGGATTAAGATTAGAGATACTGTTGATAAAAAACATGTTGTTAAATCTATTTCTAATCTGGAAATAGATTTGAATTTATTTTTGGACATTATCTTACTATTGCATCTTCAAAAACAACTGATAAAAGAAAAAGTATAAAATGACTGAATTTTGGAGATTAGAGAAGATTAGCTACACTAGTGAAAATGATTGTTAACATCGCGGTGAAACTTAAAATGATGTAGCAGTAAATCTACCACTCTTCAGCGGCCTCTGCCGCTACCATAATATCCTGCTGCCATGAAATGAAGAAAGGTCTAAAAAGAACTTTAGAATGCTAATAGAAGTTTCCTGCCACCGAAGTACTTGCATTTCAATTGCCGTGCATGTGCCATACTTTAAAATGGATTCTTAAAATGGCAAGGTACATTTCCAAGCCGCCACCTAATAGTCAATTTAGTCTAAATAATCTATCAAGATCTCTTCTCATGTATTCTTTAACTTTGTTTTTTTTATATATATCTGTGAATGTAATTTTGCTCTCAATAATTTCTATAAATTTAATCCTATCTCATATGCTTTAACCTCTTTTTAATTTTGGTGCGGTCATTTATTTATATATATTTATTATTTGATTTATATAACTGCTTGCTTATTAATATGTCAATCTAAAGCAATCTGACAAATCAAATTTTCTAAAAATCCTTTCTTCTTTTTAAGTAAGCCTTCATGAATCAAGTTTATTAACGTCCTCTTAAAATATAACGTATTGTTAATTAATACTCGCCAGATTGTTTTACGAGCCAACATTCTATTTATGTTTTAATATATATATATATATATTTGTTTAACTCTCGATTTTCTACCGGGGAAAATCCAGACCTCAAGCTAATTAATGCTCTGAAACATTTATTTTATAATTATTTATTAAATTCTGAAAGGGTGATTTATAATTTGTTTTCTATATAACTGCTAGTTATTTTTTCCCCCTATACTCTTAAAATAGTCTATGCTTAAAATATAAAATAAAGTACTTATATATTTCATTTATTGTAAAATCAACGAAAGTGGGATTTATTTATTTTAAATGTCAGAAAAGGGATTGGGATGAATCTTAATGTTTCTTTTACTAAATCAAATCTTAACATATATTTTATTAATTTGAAATCTAAATCTTTCTTTTGCTAAATAAAATCTTCAAGTATATGTTAGTAAATGAAATCTAAATTTCTATATATATATATATTATAAATGCATGGTGTATTATAATATTCAAACAAGGGTCATTTATTTAAAGCAGTAAAATTTATTCAATGTTGTTAGTGGCATTCATTCGTACTGCATTTCTGTCATTTAGCCTATCTTCGTATATATATATTACGTGCTTCTAGTCTTCTAACCTGGGGGTTGCGACAAGTTCGAACCCATAAATTTCTTTTCGTATCTCATTCCATAGATAATTGAGCTATCTGGAATCACATTTATTCCGTATCAAATGCCTCTGGCGATGATCCCATAAGTTTGGCACATGCTATGCATATACACTTTGTAGATAAAAGGCCTCTCGCATCGGTTATACCAGCAAAAGTCTGGGCCACGCCATGCCTATCCACTTTTCTCTAAGCACTACCCAAGAAGGGGGTGTGAGATTTCGTTTTTCATCCAGAAGCATGACCTTTTCCTCTTAGTTATTTTTAGGCTATTATGTCAGCACCACAAACTTCCTCGTATTTATTATTCCTTTTGCTTCATGACCCAGTTTTAATGCTCTAATATTAAAATTAAGCTTTGCTTAAAATATATATAAATGCCAACTACTTCTAATTTATTAATTAAATTTATTTCAGTCTTATACAGTCCCACGATTGTAATTTATATATCTATTTAAGAGTATCTATGTGCCTTGGGAAAAGTAAAGCGTTCGTCTCACTATTGTTAAATGATTTTCATTAAATATTTTGTCATAGCTTCAAATATAATCTTTTAACTATCTTTTGTTTATTTTCATGATCTTAATTGTGTGAAAATAGTTTATATCATATGTCTAATGAATTTCAGAACGCTCCCCTAAATCATATGTTAGTCACCACATTTCAGAACCATAACCCAAAGCGTTAATGGCAGTATTATGTAATTCTTTCTAATATTCGATTGGCATTTTAATATTGGACCTACCAAAGATGTGTGTTTATTTGTAATATATTATTTAGCTAATAAAGAGCATATGAGAAATAATAGCGTGAATGACACTATGTTATCATCTACTGCTTGCTCATTCACGCACATACTAATATACTTAATTTATAAATGTATAATAATTTGTCAAATTAAATTATATTTTTTTGTCTAACTTATTTGAGTAGTTCGAATTCCTTTTCCTCCACTTCCACATATTACAGCCATACTTATATGTATATTTTAATATAGTCATAGTTAATAGATGTCTCATTGTTTTGCTCAGCTTTGCTAGTCGGCCGGATTAAGAATAATTCTCATGTGCCATCACTATTATATTATTCATTAGGTGTTTGATCTGGAGCCTAGAGAGTGGGTTCGAATCCAGGCTGGTTCCTGACCTAAATCTTGGGCTTGACTGGGTTTGAAGTACATTTTGTGAGTTCCAGCTCATGTTAGATGGATAAACATGTTTTGACTGGCACAATACCTAGTAACACATACACTGAGGGCTATAAAACTAAGCAATGAGTCAAATATCGTTAGATATAAACTTAACTCTCTACTATAATATTCTAGGTAATGACAGAAACAACAACCAGTCTTAAAACATTATAAATAAAATATTAATTCATCATTATAACCATATTATTTAAAAAGATATACACATTAACCATGCTTAAGAAAGTATTCACTACAAAAACAATTATAAAACAAAACCATGGGAATTTATAATTGGAACTAATAAATAATATCAAGCTAAACATATCAATAATAGCTTAGTTGCCAATACATACAGTATCAGTTAAATCCCATATATATAATATAAATATTTTTTACTATTTAAACAATCATTATTTAAAATTATAAATATAATTAAATAATACAGATTATATATTTCATAATCTATTGAAATGTGATATCTATAAAATCAAATAAACTATCATTTATTACATCTGTATTATTTTTGAACACTATATTAAAATGTTTTGAAAATATTAATTGCACATAACTTTGATAATTATACACATAGTGATCAATCTAACATTTAAGAATTGACAATTTATAAACAATATCATAATATTTATGTAAAAAACAATTTATTATAAATAAAAAATATTTAATAAAAATTTATAAGTTGTTTTGTACTTTTAATTTGTTTACCAGTAGAAAATGTTAATATTATCCAAATTTAAAACAGGCAAAACTCACTATATATATTGCCACACACAACAAGCTAGAGTAATCAATGGATGCCAGAAAGCTTGTGCATAAAATCCCCATCTAGTGCCTACTCATCCAATATCCTCACACTAGTTTCTTGGCTTATGGCCTTTGTCAGTGAGGAGCCTTGGATCTGAGAGCACTGCACCTAGATCTTAGGATCTAATGCAACCCTCCAGCAACCACCTCTTATCTCCATTTAACTACAAAAATATGAGTCTTAAACTGAATACACCTTAATGTTTTCAATCCAAGCCCATTCATTAGCTTATAGTCATATAGATCTGAACCCAGTTCAGTACCCATATATTTTAGTGTCTTTGGTTCTTTAATAACCATAGCCACCACTATCTTATTAGGCAGGAATGGGTTTTAAGCCAATAAACATCATATGACCACCACCTCTTATGCTTGTGTATAACTGTTGTTAAAACAGGCAAAACTCACTATATATATTGCCACACACAGCAAGCTAGAGTAATCAATGGATGCCAGAAGGCTTGTGCAGTGCTCTCAGATCCAAGGCTCCTCACTGATGAAGGCCATAAGCCAGAAACTAGTCTGAGGATATTGGATGAGTAGGCACTAGATGGGGATTTTATGCCCAAGCCTTCTGGAATCCATTGATTACTCTAGCTTGCTGTGTGTGGCAATATATATATATAGTGAGTTTTGCCTGTTTTAACAACAGTTATACACAAGCATAAAAGGTGGTGGTCATGTGATGTTATTATCCAAATTTATGATAAAATGACAATCATTCTTTCATAATGGTGATTCAGTTGAAATATGGAAGATAGGTCTAAATAAAGATATAGAAAAAATCATGATTTTTGCAGCAGTTGATGATTATGAAATAATCCTATTTATGATAAATAAAAACATGAAGAAGTAGATTATCCATTTGAGTCTTGGTCCACAAATTCTTGGGACAAAAGTATTTATTTACAAGATCATTTTGAGAATTTTAAAATCCAATGTTTTCCTTTTAAATTCTAATAGCCAATTATTCTGCTCACATGATCAAAATAGTTTTCTTGATAAGAAATCATTCTTGGCTATTTGCCAATAGAACAATAAATAATGCTTGTCTATTTAAAAGTACATTTAATACAAATAATTGTCAATTCTTTAAAATTAATATTTTAAAATTAAACAAATAAATTTATTTTTAAATTATTTTTAAGAAAATCAATTTTTATTTACAAAAAGAATATATAATGTCTTTCAAATAATAATAATAACTGGATATTTTAAAATATTAATGATGTCACCTTCTAAATAAATACAATTTCTTTCTATATATTTTCTGAATTTATACAACAATGAAATGTATCCCAAAGAAATATACTATTTCACTATATTATAAAAAAACAGTTTTCCAAAAATAATTGGCATTTATCAAAACTAATTACTTTTAATTAAAAAGTTTCTTATTTAATCCTACAGTAGTAAAAATAGGTAATAAAATTTTATATTTAATATCTATTACAATTTTTTTTTCCATCAAAAGCAGAAAACATTAAATGGATAATTTTTTTATATTTGATTTTAAATAATTTATAATACTTTGAATATCAAGATTATTATTTAACCATTAATTTGTTCAATAAATTTGGTTTGTTTTCATTTCTACTTTCCTTTCAAAGATTTATATATATATGCACATACACTACTATGTTGTGTGGCATGAGACATTTTCCATCTTGACAATTCCATGAATACTAATGGAAATAGTAATATGACTTAAAAATACTTAAAAAAAGATTTATAATGTGGTAACAGGGATCCATTATGATCTAAGTGAAGAGTGAATTCACTACTGCACAATCATTAATTAAGACTTTGTTTTTATGTAATAATACATTCAAGTATTTACATTGCCAGTCATGCAAACAAAATACACCAGTATCTTTACCAATGTTAAATTATGATTTCATATGTAAGGCATATTGCTTTTTCTTATATATAAATTTATTGTATAGTAAAATAATCTCACTTTCAAAATAAATAAATATAAAAGCTGACTTGATAATCTGGAGGTTTGTTATAACTAATATTCCTTTAAAATAGTAAAAATAAATTGTAGAAACTTAAAAAGCTTCAGTTTCCTCTATTGAATTAATGAAACAAAAATTAAATTACTTTGTTATTGTGCCAATAAAGAATACAGTTTCTTCACTATCTTTCCAAACATTTCATCGAGGCATACCTAATTCATATGTTTAGATTGCAAATACAAAATTAAATAATTTTTATTTGGAAATGAAGAAATATTTTATATTATTATGAGCAAATTATCAAACAGAAATTTTATATATACAAACTGATGTTTACATTTGACTTCAAAGAAAGTATCATATAGATTTACAATTCATAATTATAAATAAATATATAATAGTTATAAAATCTAGCAGATTAATATCCTCCCAACTACCACTATGAAAATATATTAAAGCATGGCCTACTCTACATGTAGTATGTTTGCTACACAAATTATTTCATTGCTTGTCTTTTTTAAATATAGTAATGACTTTAAAAATTATTCAATTCTAAATAAATGATGATGAACATGTTACTCAGATAATATCTGAATTGTTAAAAGTATTTCATACAATTCATGCAACATAATTATAAATTAAGATGTTTCTAATAACAAATAAAGTTTAATTATTCACATATTATTTTTTACAACAAAATACACTTAAACCATAAGATTAATGTAAGTCATTTATATAAATAAGTAATAACTGAAATTAAATTATAAATTAGTAGTAATATGAATAAATAATTCAATTTTAACAATAAAATTTTAATTTTTTTTCATATCTATTTTAAATATCAGAATTTTTAAAACATTTGTAATTATTTTTACTCATCATTTTTTAAATCAATTATTATTATTCCTATTCCTCATACTATTAATATTATCATCATCACCAGGAATAATATTACCTATAGATAAATATCCATCACTGAAAATATTACTAGATCTAACATATAAAAAATGCAGATCGCAAAATAGATTTTAGAAAAGATAACTATAAATAAAATATATACTTTTAAAACTATGATTGGAAGTTCTTAAACAATATTAGTGATATAAATATTGTTACTGAAAAATTTCTGGTGGCCATTTATAATATTATAAATCAAAATATACTAACTAAACACTATTAAAAGAAAATGAAATTTTCCTATCTAGTTTACTACATAACTTCAATTTATTATAAGAAAATAACATTATCGAAAGATTATTAAAACAAAAAACAATTTATTGTAACAATGTAAAAATATAACAAAAATTATAAAAAGTCAAAAAAGTACAAGATTATAAAAATTATATTAAAAAGTTCGAAATAGACATCACCCCAAAGCATTTTGGGATTTTAATAAATATATCAATGTAACACAAAAAATATGGTATTAACATCTAATTATATTGATATAACATTAAATGAATTTTGTCAACATTTTGAAAAAGATTACAATAATAAGACAAAAATAAATGAAATAACTAATGAATATAACAAAACTAGGTACTGATGTAGTATGCACTTGATGCCATTTTAAATTTTAAAACCTACCCAAAAACCACGCTGACACATCCAAGTGATAAAAAATGATGTGTCAGTGGTGATTTTGGGTGGGTTTTAAAACTTAAAATAGTGCCAAGTGCATATTACATCAGCCCTGAATTTATAATACTTAAACAGAAAAGGTAAAAGAAAAAACAAAAAAAGGTTAAAAAATATTAATTAATAAACTAATCAAACAAGTTTACAAATTCCAAATACTTAAAGATTATAAGATGTAAAATACAAATTATACTGAAAAAGCAAAGAAAAAATATAATTTACAAGTGCATAACATAAAAATTTTCATTTGTGGCTTCAAGTCGCTCTAAAACTGGCAATCTTTATGCTATTGTAATGAATTTACAGTCATTTTAAAGCTAAAAATTTATTTTAAGATGCTACCATCTCTAGAATTATTTTACAAGTAAAAACAATCAATAATATTTCAATTTAAAGCTATAACAATGGAAGAAGGTGGACTTTCCAAGACACTGATAGGTTGTTTCTCATTTTCAATAAAAGGGAGCACTTGTCAATGATTTTGATAGGTCTAAGTTCTTTGTTTTGATTTTCAAAACAAAAATGTATATTTTAGAGTATTTTTTTTCATATTTTTTTTTTACAAATTATAAATTATTTTGATAAAATATGCTAAAAATATAATTATTTTAGAAGAATAGTTAAGATTTTAGTAAAAATTCTTTATTTTTACATGAATGTAAATTGAGAAAGAAATCAGTGACATAGGTTGCATATTCTAATAGGTTACAAAATGTTTATTTTATGTTTTCTGCTATAGATTATTTTTATAATTATAAATAAAAATTTATTTTTGAAAAAACTTTCATTCACTTTCATAATCTGACAAATTATTAATTTGCTTTTTACAAACAAAACTAGGTTGTGTTCTGATCTATCGTGTCAGCTGCGGGATAGCACTATTTCTAGCTCAATTTCTAGAAATATGCTGTTTCTGCAGCCACACCCAAGCATTTAAGCCTTCTTTCTACAATAAATCCTAGAAAGAGTGTTAACTTGGAGTTAAGCCTTCTTTCTACAATAAAATCTAGAAAGAGTGTTAACTCAGAGTTAAGCCTTCTTTCTACGATAAAACCTAGAAAGAGTGTTAACTCGGCTGGCAGCTAATGCTGTGGCTTTTTCCTATGCTAAAAGCAGAGAAAAATGTCATAGTTGTTTGTGTTATGCACTATATCATAATGCTGTGTTATGTATTTTATGTAATAGTATAGTACGAGGATGTGTTAAGTTCATTGTGTCAAAATTATTTAAATTTTCATTGGGGCCTCTTTTTTCATATGAATTGATGTACTGTTACCTTTTAACAGTTTTAACAGTGTCATGATTGTTCCTCATAAAGCTGTAAGCCTCCTAAATTCTCTATTAGGGTGGGATAGTGCAATATTTTGACGATCACACTTTAAGTCATGTTTAGTGAGTAATTTTTTGAGACCAAGAATATGTCTAATTCAAACACAGAAAACTTGAAAATATGGGAATTACCAGACACGGAAGTTGGTGCTGTAACATTTCTACAGCAGAAAAACATCCTGCTGAAAGAAAAAAGATGTTTGTGCAGCAAATATATGCAACTTGAGATCCATAAACATCTTTTGACTTTCATTTGTAAGTCTCGTTCTTGCCGATGGAAATGTTCACTTTGTAAAGGTAGCTTGTTTGAGGAATTCCAAATGGCCTTCATCAAATGTAAAATAAAAGTAACTTAAATTTTTATTTAAACATACACACCTTCTTCCAATAATTGTTGTCAATAAAAGTAAGTAAATTATTATTTAAACATACACAAAAACATTCCTCCTACTAATTATTGTCAATCAAATATAAAACAATAAATGCAACCTAAATTATTATTTAAACATAACTCACATTACTATTTGTACATACACCAAAAAAGACCCTTTTTCCAATAAAAATTAAAAAGCAACTATTATTGGCCCATTGTCAAAAATATTATTTGGGAAAAATAATTTATAAACAAAATAAAATAAAATTGGTGTTATCAATGGAATGTAAAATAAAAGTAACTTAAATTTTATTTAAACATACCATCAATAATTTGGAATGAAGAAAAAAAGAAAATTTTAACACAAACCTCACACAAATTATGTAATCAAATGAAAACAATAAAAGTAAGTAAATATTATTTAAACATAACTAAATTCTATTTAACTCCAAAAAGCCTCTAAGATATCAATAAAAATTAAGAAACAACTATTATTGTCCCATTGTCAAAAATATTATTTGGGAAAAATAATTTATAAAGGAAAGAAAGTAAAATTGGTGTTGTCAATGAATGAATGTAAAATAAAAGTAACTTAAATTTTAATTTAAACATACACAAAAAAAACCTGCTCCCAATAATTTTTGACAATCAAATGTAAAATAAAAGTAATGTAAATGATTATTTAATCATACACAAAAAACCCTCCCACTAATTATTGTCAATCAAATGTAAAACAATAAAAGTAAGGTAAATTATTATTTAAACATAACCCAAATTACTATTTGAACATACACCAAAAAAGATCCTCTTGTCAATAAAAATTAAGAAACAACTATTATTGTCCCATTGTCAAAAATATTATTTGGGAAAAATAATTTATAAACGAAAGAAAGTAAAATTGGTTGTCAATCAAATGTAAAATAAAAGTAACTTAAATTTTAATTTAAACATACACAAAAAAAAACCTTCTCCCAATAATTTTTGTCAGCAATCACATATAAAATAAAAGTAACGTAAATTATTATTTAATCATACACAAAAACACCTCTCCCACTTATTGTTGTCAATCAAATGTAAACCAATAAAAGTAACGTAAATTATTATTTAAAGATACATAAAAAAAAACCCCGTTGTCTCTTGAATTTTGTCAATCAAATTTTAAAAAACAGTAGTACTATTTTAAAAACCCTAATTATTATTAGAACATACACCAAAAGAGACCCTCTTGTCAATAAAAATTAAAAAACAACTATGATTGTCCCATTGTCAAAAATATTATTTGGGAAAAATAATTTATAAATGAAAGAAAGTAAAATTTGTAAACAAAAAAAAAGTCAATATTAATAGAGAATCGCTAGGCTGGGAACTTTATATTAATGTGTTTTTGGTTAGCATCAACACCATCAGGCAGCTGACATGATAGATCAGAACACAACCCAAAACTAAAATGAATATAATATTAAAAGACGAATATATTTTTACTGCTGATTCTGTAATTGATCAATCAAAAGTTTAGAACTTTAACTCACTAGGTCAATAGGAAATTGTACAACTGAAAAGGTTAATAAACTGATCAAACCAAGCTTACAAATTCCAAATAGTTAAAGATTATAAGTTGTAAAATACAGTGGGTTTTAAAACTCAAATTGGCACTGAGTGCATACTACATCAGCCCCAAATTTATTGTACTTAAACAAGTAAAGGAAAAAACAAAAAAAAATATTAATTAATAAACTGATCAAACCAATCTTATAAATTTCAAATAATTAAAGATTATAAATTATAAAATATGAATTATACTGAAAAAGTAAAGGAGAAAAACAAAAAATTAAAAAAAAAAAATCAATTAATAAACTAAAATCAAACTCACAAATTCCACATACATAAAGATTATAAGTTGTAAAATATGAATTATACTATACACCAAAAGATTATATCTTATAAAATACGAATGTTATTAAACAATGCTGGCACAAAGCAACATAGTTTACAGGAAAGGGAGATGGGGAATGGGTTCTAAAATATGAATTGTACTATATGCCAAAAGATTATAACTTATAAAATATGAAATAAAGCATATTATTTTTACAAGTTTTTTCTTACCAGAAATTCTTGGTTCACTATTGTTGATCACTTGAAATCTATACAGACTTAGAAGTTGATCTAAAGGTGCAAATTCAACTTCTAAGCAAATATTGTCACTGTGCATATATATATATATAGGCCAGCAACACCAAAAGAAGAATGGAGAATAATACTGCTCTAAACGTTGTGTAATTACTAACCTGTATTGTCTATTTGTGTGTTATTACTAACAAGTTGTTTGTATTTGTAAAGTTTAAATAAAAGTTTAAAATTTTCTATATATTCAACATTCACTCATAAATGATGGAAATAGTCCAACATATCACATCTGATTTATATAAAGGTTTTTAAAAGATATATAACTTTATATGATGAAAATAGTGTTAATAATTCTAGACAGTTTGTTAATAAATTGAATAAATTTTTGGAAAATAAAGATTTTAAGAATATATATTTTGTAAAATTAGATATTGTTAGTATGTATACTAATATTGATCCAGAAGTTGCTATTAATAAGATTATGGAATTATATATAAGGGATAAACAAATTAAATTAAAAATAAAAAGTTTTCAATTTAATGAAATTTTGATTATTTATTGTAAGGATGTTATTTTTAAATATAGAAATATTTTTTTTTATATAAACAAAAAGGGGTTTAATTAAGTATGGGAAATAGTTCAAGTGGATTTTTAGTGATGATGTAATTTTGAAAGGGAATATTGTGTAATAATAATAGGCCAATTTTTTATGTGAGATATGCAGGTGATTATTTTTTGGTGTTTAATGAAAATAAGAGAAAAGCAGATAATTTTTTGAAATACATTAATGATAAAGAGGATAAAATTAAATTTACTATGGAAAAAGGTAATGTTAATATTATTGAATATATGGATGTTAGAATTAAAAAAAATAAGTAATAATAATACAATAGTAATTGAAACTTCTTTATGATTTTTTAAATAATTGGTATTCATATAATTGTAAAATAAATGTTAATAATAATAGAATTTATAGAGCAATTAAATTATATTCAATTGAAGATTTATTAAAAAGTGAAATTGATATGATGAAATATGAATGTTTTATAAATAACTATCCTAAGGATGTTATTAATGGTTTGTGTTATAATAAAAATATTAAAAATATAAAAATACATGTTTTGTTAGTTTAAAAAAAAAAAAAAATTTTCAACTCTTTGGTCCTTTCAGGGGTAACATTTTTTTTTCTGGTGTGTCTACTTTCTTGTTTGGCCAGGAACAACTATCGGAAAGCTGGTTAATTTTGATTCGCCGGTTTTGTTATTTGTTCTTTTCTGTTTTTTATCTGTGTTTCATTCTTAATATTGTAAAATCCTTTGGACTACATATATGGTGTATTATTTTGATGAACATAAAAAGCTGAATAAACTGTTCATCTTCTCTTGTCTATTATAAGATATTTATGTTGTTGAAGGATATTTATATTTGTTTTGGTTTCTCCAACTATATTGCTTACATTTATTTGTGGGCATCTATAGAGTACACTGTTTTCCTCCTTTTTATTATTTCCTTAGAGTTATTTATTAACTATTAGGTTAGGTGGAGTTCTCCATGCTAATCGAAAATCTTGCTTAAACTTTTATTTATTTTTATTAATATTGGGAATAAAAGCTAATGACTCCATGGTTTATTATTCATATTTATATGGTCACTATTTGCGTTGTTTTATGTTCATACAGTAGTAATAGCATTGTTTTTTACCCTTGTATTAATCTTGTTATAACTTTTATATTATCTTTCATAAACATTTCATTTGAACACAGTCAAAGCTCTTTAAGAGTGTTGTGGTTTAATATTATTCCAAATTCTTGTAAAATTAAAATTAATTATAGTATAGTAATAGAATTATACGAATATAATACAAAGACTTTAGTTCATTTTTTATTGAAGGATAGCAGAAAAGAACTTTTTCGATAATAAAGAAAGAGAAAATATTACAACATTTTTTCATTACCGTTATATACAGAATTTTGGTTTAATAAATTTAAAAAAGTTGCTCTAAGTATTCAAAGAAATTTGAGTTTTTATTATATAAGAAAAGATTTAAATTGGAAATAATAATCAAAAGTAGTTGTTTTCTAAATATGAAATTCCGGATAACATAAGTGAAATTTTATCATTTGGGTAGATATGTTATAGTTCGTGGAAAAATGAAGTGGTAATTGAGATGTGGAGGGATAGAGGTATTATTAATAAAGAAAATGTTATTAAAGTTATTTCTCCGAAAATTATGTTATCTAATAAATTGAATTATAGTAAACGGTTTGAAAGATGTTAAATTATTTTTAAATAATACAGCTGATTTGTTCTAAGGAAGATAAATCACATAGATTTGTATTAATGGATAAAGATAATATGAAATTAACTTAAACAACAAATGAGAAATTGAATTTTATTAGAATTAAAAATTATAATATAAAGGCTATGAAAGATAAGTTTGTTTCAAAGATTTTAAGAGATGTGGTAAAATGTTTCTTACTAATAAAGAATATAGGGAAGTTTATCCATCAGCACTTTTATTCCTCAAATGTTTGGAATGAAAAAATAGTATGTCTTTAAGATTAATGATGGATTTTACAAGGGTATTATCAAAAGCTGCAAAAATTTTAGTTAAGTGGATTGTAGATTTTGTTGGGTTTGGAAAATATACTTAAAATCGTCATTTGATTGTGTTATACTTATAAAACCTAATTAAGGGGATGGTTTGTTTCTTGGATGTGGTGGAATTTATGGATCAGTGGATCGTCTGCATCTATTACAATTTTGAGAGATAGTTGTGTGAAAGAAATGCAGGATAAAATATCTTTCATTATAGTGTTTTAATTTGGATAGATGATATTGTTGCCACATGGAGTAATTTATAGAATGGAAAAGGATGGAATGGGTTTGGTGTAAGTGGATTATTAAGTAATTTGTTTGTAGATAATATAGAACACGATTGTGCTCATATTAGTAAGAAATGAGAACAATTGTATGTGGATGTGTTTTGATATATGGGCTAAACATTATAAAGCAATTTTTTGATAGTTTGCAGAACCAAGATGGTTTAGTTTGGACAATAGAAAGGAAGACAATTCTAGTATTAAATACCTAGATTTGCAAATATCAAGGGTAGATGATAAATTAGTATATAAAATGGTTGTAAAACATATAGATAATAGGGTTACATTCATCCAACATCTAATGTTCCTTTAGTACACAAATTATCTGGTTTTAGAGCTTTTTTAACACGTAATCAAGATGTGTTCAAATGAAATGTTTATGAAAGATAATATAAAATGTTATATGCAAGATTTAATACAATGGGTTATAATAAAAAATGTTTATCTACTGTATTGAAGATTATAAAATATAATAGTGACCATATAAATATGAATAATAAACCATGGATGTCATTGCTTTTATTCCCAATATTAATAAAAATATAATAAAAGTTTTAAGTCAAGATTTTCGATTAGCATGGAGAACTCCACCTAACCTTAATAGGTTATAAATAATCTAAGAAAATAATAAATAAGGAGGATAAAAGAGTATTGTATACTCTATTAGTGTCCACAAATAAATTGTAGTGCAATATGTTGGAGAAAAAAACAAATATTAAATATCGCCTTCAACAACATAAATATACTATAATAGAGCAGAGAAGATGATACATTTATTCAGTTTTATGTTCCCAAAATAATACAGATATATGTAGTCAAAGGATTTTCAATATTAATGAATGAAAAATATAAAAAATTCATCTTGTGCTATGAATTCAAAATTAACAGCTTTCGATTAGTTGTTCCTAGCCAATACAATGAAATGTTAGATTCATCACCTAGAGAAAATAGAATTGTTTATGTGATAAGGACTCATAAGAGTTGGGAAATATTATTTGTTTTTTTATTTATATTAAACTCTGTATTCAATTTTTGTTATTTTATATTTTTATATTTGAGATTATTTATTTATTTATTTATTTATTTACAATAGAAATATTAAAAAAAAATAACAGAATAAAATTAAATAATAATAAGAAATTTATGTTTGTTTTAATGTTTCAAAAGGTTTGTTTGTTAAAATTAAAAAACTATTTAGTATGATTAATAAAAAATATAATGTTATTATTTGTCCTGTATATAAAAAGAAAAAAAGTATAAATTTATTAATTAATAATGATAATAATTATAATGATTTAGAAATTATAATTTTGGTTTATATTATAAAATGTTTAAAGTATATTAGGGATAATAAAGAAGTGTTATATACTGGAACTACAAAAATAAATTAGCTGCAAGATTAAAACAACATTTAAATGATAAAAGATCTGCAGTTTATGAACATAATCAAAGATTTTAAAATAGAATCATTGGAATATATTAGATCATATTGTAAAAGAATTATAAAAAGAGGGTATTTGTATAATTAAAACGAACCTTTAAAGAATAGGTTGTTAATTGAAAAAAGAAAATAATAGGTTGATTTAATTTTAATGTGGAATTAAATAATTATAAATGGGATTATTTTAAGAAAGGTAATTAAGAAATGAATGTAATAGAAATTTAAGATTGTTTGTGAGAAGAGATATAAGGTAAAAGTAATTTGTATTTGTTATATGTATTAGATTATTGTGGAATATTTGTACTTACATTTATAATTTTATTTATGTATTTTTTTGGTTGTTCCTCGAGAAAGACTATAAAAGAATGTAGTTGAAACATTGGAGTAATATTGTAATTTATAATAATTCATATAATAAATCAATACTTATAAAGAAGAAGGGACATGCAACTTGTTTTACATATTGAAATTAATGGGCTATTTTTAAAATAAAAGACTGTATTTTGTTTATTAATTTAATTTATAGGCAGAATATTAAGAAACAATAAAAACTTCTCCATAAAAACAAAAATTACATTATTTAAAGTTCTAGTATGGTCTATCATACACTTTAGATCAGAAATATGTAATAGAAACAATGTAACAATGATAAACATGCTACAGAAAATATATAATAATTTTATGTAATATATAAATGTGAAACAGAAGTATTGCCTTTCACTACATGAAACGTATACCTACAAAATTATATAACTAAAATTAAATTTAAAGAATTAATAAAAAACATGAGGTATCATGAAAAAACAGAAATATCAATTACTAAAACATGGTATTTAGAACAGACTACTTTGCAAAGAATAAGCAAGTTATACAATTTTATTGATAATAAATTAGTAATAAACATTTTATCTATAGATAAAGATAAATTACCAAACACAATAAAATCTATAAATGGTTATAATTCAAACTGTCTGGAAGATGTAAATAAATTTAAATTAAATTATTATTAAATTGATGATAAATTTTAATAATTAATAATAATCTACTTTAAGTACTTAGTTAAATTATAGTTAATGAAAGTATATCAAATGAACATGAATAGTGATAATCCAATATACATTTTCTACTCTCAAACTGAAATATGAAATCACGAGCAATCAATCAATAGACACTAAATCTCTACATTAGTTTCTTGCTATGAAGACTAATGAATTGTGCATATCTGTCCAGTAAACTACCTTTAGTTTGTTGCATTATTCAAAACAATTAATGATTTGAAAATTTCCAAAACCCTAAGATTTTGAATCTATATCTAATTTATATATCTTGTTATTTAGGTTATCAATTATATATTTTAGTAACCTCAGATACTTTTGACATTTTTACAAGAATTCAATATTAAACTTATTATATTCAAAACAGGTGTTTAAAACATTCAAGTCATTTATTTGAGCAATATAACAGAAATAAAAGTTTCTGTGCATAATCCACATGATTAAAAACATTATATATAAAAGAACGAAATCTTTTTTCAGTTATTATCTCCTTTCAGTCTACAATCACCAAATCATTCATTCAGTACTAATGTAGTTTTTTTTCTAATATCTCAATTTAATATAAGCTATTTCATTAATTCTATCCTCCTTATCATAAAACACAAAAAATTCAGAAAATATATTTTTTCACTGTCTTCATCTTTAAATTTCTTCTATTCTTTAAACTATTTTTCTTGAATCTTCTTCAACATATTACTCTCAAAAAAATAAAGGTATAATATTATCTCTCTATCTTTAACTAAATCACCATTACAACCCAAATTCTTGCGCCATTTTTTTCTTGAGATTTGATAGTTTGAGAATTTAAACAAATCTTAATAATAGCGCCATTACAATCACTTACTCCTTTTTTTTTTTTGTTACACACATTTCAAAATATTTTAATGATTCTTCAATATCCCTTTGTACAACATAATTTGTCCTCATTAATAGTCTAGTATCTGAGTGGTGCTGCCATCAAATATTTATTTATGTCTATATATTTGGCTTTAGATAAAAGTGGCATAGTTTTATTGCTGTTGATGTAGATATTAAATGAAATCTAATAAAGTTAATTTTTTTCAATCCTTAATCAAATCCATTGCTGCTTATATTGATCTTAATAATCACACATCCTCTAAAAAAATACTCTATGGAAATAATCTTTTAAGACATTTACAACATGATTCATAGTGCTAATCAACCTCAACTGCTGCCACTTTTTCTTACTATCATAAACAAACAGATAATAGAAAAATTCAAATTCTAGTATCTAAAATCAAAATATCTCACTTTCCTTATTAAAATCAATTTAGAAGCTCTCTTTAGAAGTCAAAAATCACATAGAATAGAGCATGCTAGCATTGATTCCCTTTTATTCTCTTTATCATAAGTCTGAAGAAACAATATAGCATTTTCTGTTCCAATATCCTATTCTTCTTACCTATAGAAATATCATTGAGTCAATTACCAAATTGCACATTTCTTTTTGTACTCTCACTGATAGTATGAAACAGGGCCTGCCTTTTTCCTGCAATTAGGATTACTATTTCCCTTATGTTTTCCCTTTGGTTCCTAAGATGCCATTATTGCTTCAACCCTATATCTAGATAATTACAATTACTGTTTTACAATAAAATTTCAAAAATTAAAAACAGAAATAGGGTGCTTGCCACACCAAATATTGTTAATGCTACATGGAACCTGGTCTTACTTACAATTCTATTATAAGTAGATAAATTTCATTTTTATGCCTTTGTTATGTATTTATAAAATGTACCTATTATAATTTATAGACCATTGAATTTGTCTGTTTTGATAGTAAGCTAAAAAATATCCAGTTGAATTTCTCGGCTAACAACGCAAGACTAAATATCCAGTTGAATTTCAAATCATCTTTTTCAAATTTGTAAAAAAATTTTGCCTAATAAAATTGTTTGTTAAAAAAAAAGAACAATAAAAGTCACAGTTGTTTTGTTTATATTAAATAAGATCTTTTCTTAATAAAAGAGAATAGTTTCTCTATTGAAGTGTAAAATCTGTTACACACATTTTTGCTCCACTGTCTGGTGATTCAAAACCTTAAATCAGAGGTTTAAACTCAGGTATATATTTGTAAATCACTAGGGAGTAAAAAGACACACATACGATTGTTTTAAAGCCCCCCCCCCCCTTTGTACTTTCATAAATTAAATGTTTTATTTTAAAAATATTGATTAATTTTAATTCGGAAATATTTAAATTTCCATTCCCTTAAATAATCATGTATATGTGTTCGTGATTGCTAAAAAAATATTATTAATCATAATTAAATATTAAATATTTTGTATATTTCTTTTATTAAAACAGGAAAACTCACTATACATATTCCCACACACAGCAAGCTAGAGTAATCAATGGATGCCAGAAGGTTTTTGCATAAAATCCCCATCTAGTGCCTACTCATCCAATATCCCCAGATTAGTTTCTGGCTTGTGGCCTTCATCAGTGAGGAGCCTTGGATCTGAGAGCACTGCACCTAGATCTTAGAATCTAATGCAACCCTCCAGCAGCAACCTTTTATCTCCATTTAACTACAAAACTATGAGTCTTAAACTGAAAACACCTTAATGTTTTCAATCCTAGCACATTAGCTTATATAGTCACATGGGTCTGAACTCAGTTCAGTACCCATACATTTTAGTGTCTTTGGTTCTTTAATAACCATAGCCACCACTATCCTATTAGGCAGGATTTGGTTTTATGCCAAAAACATCACATGACCACCATCTCTTATGCTTGTGTATAACTTGTTAAACAGGCAAAACTCACTATACCCATATGACTATATAAGCTAATGGACTTGGATTGAAAACATTAAGGTGTTTTCAGTTTAAGACTCATAGTTTTATAGTTAAATGGAGATAAAAGGTGGCTGCTGGAATGTTGCATTAGATTGTAAGATCTAGGTGCAGTGCTCTCAGATCCAAGGCTCCTCACTGATGAAGGCCACAAACCAGAAACTAGTCTGGGGATATTGGATGAGTAGGCACTAGATGGGGATTTTATGCACAAGCCTTCTGGCATCCATTGATTACTCTAGCTTGCTGTGTGTGGCAATATGTATAGTGAATTTTGCCTGTTTTAACAACAGTTATACACAAGCATAAGAGGTGGTGGTCATGTGATGTTTATATTTCTTTTATATTTTATAGTTCGTGTATTTTATTTTAGATGATGCAATACCAAAGAAAGTTCTAGAAAGTAATTAAAATAATTCAGAAACTTATAAATAAAAGAATGTTCTTGATTTAATTTAAAAAGGGTAATTAATAAATTAAAATCCCTTAGCTAACATAATGTTAATGGCAATTATATCTTTTGAATCTATTTCCATTCTCGAAATAGATTAAAACAATATTCCCCAGAATTTGTTGAATTATCGCTGAAAATAAAGAATAAGTGCATTCAGGCCACTTAATGGACATCTGAGCCTTATCAGCGGAAAGGGAATATTTGAGGTTTTGCTAGCATATAAATAGAGCCAAAATTTTAGGCTAGGTCTCTGAGTTTGCCATTTTAGTCAGTGTTGCAGAACGAATCCATGTCAATCAAAATCTTAAAATATGAATTCACAGTAGAGGGACTAAATTTGCTTTCCCTTTCTTCTCCAAAATAATTTCCATACTGCTATGCTAACATGCTATCTCCACTTATGGATAGCCTAAATTAAATGCTGAACTATTTCACGATGCCGGCCATTATTTTTCCAAACTTTGCAATGCCAACCGTGTTTTTCTCATTTTATAATCTTATGCATACCAATCCATATGGACATCAAGTCATCAAGTAATGGAAGATAAATCCTAACCATGCCGCTAATATGAACTCTTTTAAAACTTTCACTTTCATAATCTAAATTATTTGTAATGTAATTCTCTCCTTATTTAAACATGGCATTGTAATGCTAGTTATAATATGTCTATAAAATAATGACTTTCTCTTTCTTTTATAAAATCTAATGCACGAATCTATCACTTTATTTTTTTATGCATTTCTTTAATGGGTTTCACAATTTCTATTTTAATATTTTAAATGCGGCAAACTTTTAATTTCAATATTATAAATTTTGTATGATTTAATTTAATATGCTAATAGTTCAATCTAGTGAACTGATCCTAAATTTTCTTATTAGATATCCTCGATATTATGGGATGTTAAATCGTAAATGTAAGCTTTCTTACTTAACTAAAAGTTCACTCGATTGAATAACATTTAAAAATTTGTTCTATTTGCGCCATTACATTTAAGATATCAATTTATTGCCATTTTCATGCTACTGATTTTATTTCTATACTATATTTTAATAAAGTAAACTTAATGACCTTAACTTTGTTTTTTTTTTACATAATTATGTGGTCAATCATTTGCCCATCACACCATCTAGTGTGGTAATTATTTTATGAAATTAATTACTAATTAGTGTATTAATATTTCTTTAATGAAGGGAACAATATTCCTACTTTTTATATTTTGACATCCTAACTAATATTAAAGGTCATTTGCATATCTTTCGAGAGGGATCAAATTATGTCATATCATTACGCTAGATTCTATTAAATTACAAGGGCTTTAGTTCACATATCAGTGTCATAAAAAACCTGATTTTTTTTTATTATTAGCATTGCTTGACCTAGATAATGTTACGAAAATTTCTTACATTTTGCTTTGTCAAACTTAAAACCCGGAGGTCTGGGATCATTCATTACTTATGGCATATCAGTGAATGGGGTTTGGAAGCACCGACTCCAGGATACTGTCAGGTTGTCGTTTTAGGCTCTGCATGGTTTAACACCTGAAAAATTAGGACCATGGGATTCCTATGCAATCACCTTTTCAAATGCTGACCTGTCACATGTACAGGCACATTTCATATACTTACATAATTGATGAAGCATTCGTCCTAAAATGGACTCAACCTTTTCTATCATTACCATTTAGTCAGCACCACAATTCTTAAACCACTAAACATCACATGATCACCATCTCTTATACTAGCACATAATTGTTATTAAACAAGGCAAAACTCTCTCCATACAGTAGTGCCACCCTGTGCCAACCAGAAATTCTTGTTTAATATTCTTATATTTGGCCGTTTTAAATCTGTAAGATGTAATGCCATGATTTCTAAAATCTATAAGTTAGGGAATGTCATTTTAAAGCTTATTTAAGCTACCCGCCCTCTCATTGAAACAATGTTTGAGTGCGCTAACAAACAATGCTAAATAAATCCTCTCTAGTCAAAAAGGAATAGAATAAAATACAAATAACTTTTCTGTCTAAACATTTTGAGGTCTAATGACTGTTTAAGTAAATCATGTAAATTATAAAATATTTTCGTGTGTGGTTCAAATGAACCATAGTAAATAAAATTGAGGTAACTTAAATCCCATTTCTCTGTTCTTTAAGGCCATTTATTTTTCATAAAATAATCATAGCGTTCAAATTATAAATTGGTAAAATTAGTATCTACTGTTAGCATATTAAGCCGCATCTTTTAACTATCTGTACATTTTTTTGAATCATCGTATTCAATTGGGAATTTGCATATTATTTAATCATTAACTTATGTGCTATTATTAGATAATTTCTTAAATACGCAAATCAGCGCTCATAATCAAGTGAAACCCAAAAATCTATTAGTTTTATATGTAAATAGATTCGTGACTATTTATTAAATTAAATAACTATTTGTTTATTAATTTTTCTCATAATATTAAAAAATTATTAACCATATAATTAGTACTTAAGTCTGCTTTGCCTCATGATTTACGCATACATATCGTTAATTAGATTGCATTATATATAGCTCATTTCCACTGACAGGCCAACTTAGATTTATTAATGAATTTTGATGAAAAGTGTAAATTATAATCTTAAGCTGTTTTATTCTGTTGGGGGTGGTGGTTCGAAGCCTAGTAATGTCATTATTCCCTGTAGATCTCTTGTTTCTCCGCTCTTGCTCCGGGACAGGAATAAATAGGAGTTCATTTGTTATTATCAGAAGTGTTCGTAATGTTATAGATCTGCAAAATGGGCAATAGGGCAGAGTTCATGATTGTTCCTGACTTAGGTATCTTACACATGATTGGACTCTAGATACTTTTGCCTAGATACTAGTTCTTGTTAGACGAACATACAATTCTGACCGGTACACTATTTGATCATCATATATATTGATTGAATATAAATATTTCAATTGTGACTTACAGTTCACAAATAGTATTACAAAATTGATCTAATTAATTGTTAATAAAGTATATGCTATTAGTAATTCTTTTCAAATGTTAATATTAAAAAAATTATTTAATTTTTATGGGTCTATTAAAAAAAAAAGAGGAGCTTAGAGTACAGTAATCAATGCATTATTGACCACAATTGTAGTTTTAAATCCTATATAAAACCAGAAACTTTTAATAAGCACATCATATTTTTCCTGGGTAGCTAGCTGTGATAATCATTCAATATTAATAATTAAATGAATAAGTTATTTTGAGTTGGGTAGATGGGGCAAATAAGAAAAATCATAAATTAGTCTTTATTACTATAAAATTCTTGATAGAATTCTTCTACACATTTCATGATCCACAATAGGTTACTTACAATTTCTGTTTTAAAGGAATTTTTTAAAATTACAATAACCTACTCTCCTTAAAAGATTTTCACAAAAGCAAAGCATATTATTTTGTTTTCAAGTTCAATATCATAGTTATATTTATAAAAAATTAAATTTGCTTTAATGGTATATTTGTATACATGCTTGTATATATTTCAGTTGACATAACAGCAGCATAAATTTCATATCACCATCATTTTCAATCATTATTAATCCAGTGCAATCTCTCCAAATTCAATCCATCTTCTCCAATCTCTAACCTCTCTTCTCTACATCACCCAACACCCTTATTTCATCCATTCATTTCATATGTGGTTTTTTCTAGTTCATTTACAACCACTTGGAATCCAGTGTGAGATTTCAACTATCCATCCATTATCATCTCTTCTAGAAATGTGTACAACACAATACTTCCATCTCTTAATTCTTTCAATGATATCAGTAACACTTGTTTGTTCTCTCACTCATGTATTTTTTTTTCGATCTCTTCTTGTTACACCTAATATGCATCTCTCCATACTGTCTGAAATCTCTTAATTGCTCTCCTGTTAAATGTCCAAGTCTCAGATCCATATATAAGAATTGGTAAAATACATTTATTAAAAACCTTCCTTTTCAAACATACAGACATATTTCCTTTTAATATTAAGTTATTTCTATCAAAAGCACTCCAACCAAGTTTACTTCTATGATTAATTTCATCCATTATGTTTCTATCTATAGTAATAATCTGATCAAAATATTTGTAGTTATTAACTTCTTCTAATTCATCATTATCAATTTTTATTTTCTTCCTTTGAAAAAATTCACTGAATATTACTTTAGCCTTTTTAATATTTACCTTTAGTCCTACTTTCATCTGATAAATCTTGCAATATTTCATGAAGTTCTCAAGCATTATAAGCATTATTTGTAAAAATAACATCATCTGCAAAATCCAGAAGACTTAAATAATCTCTATTTACTTTTACTCCCTTATGAAACAGTCGATCTTTGTTCAAGATTGAGTTTCACTGTTCTACCACAACCCACGTTTCATCCTGTCTTTTTTTTTTGTCATATGTATATAAACTATATACGTATATTTCTGAGAAATGTCTATAAAAGTTACAGATATAAATTTTAAATAAAAATTATTTAATTATTTTGATATTAATGTCACTAGATGCGACTCAGATATATACATATATTAATGGAGCTTTTATATATATAAAAGCCCAAACAAATATTGTAAAAAAATTTGTATTTTTTTTCTTTGATTATGTCTTATTTATTTTGTAATTATTTTTCGTTATAAAACTACATAAAAATTCAAGATGAAAGATGCAGTCGCTGACTGTCCAAGAATAATTAAAGGGGTGGGAACATTATTTTGTTTCATGATTAAAAAAATTTTTTTTAATTAAAGTAAAATTTAAAACAAAGCTAAATGATTTAGTTAACTATTAACAATTTTATCAAATCTATTTCCAATCTGGAAATTGATTTGAATTTATTTTTGGACAGTCATCTTGTGATTGCATCTCCACTAACAATAGAGAAAATATTTCTGTAAATTAACAATTAATTAAGAGTTAAAAAGTTTAATTAAAAACATTCTTCGAATAACTCAAAGTTTGTATAAATAGGGCTAAAAATCTATTGTGTCAGAGTTCGGTCAATAGTCACTAACAGACTTCACGTCTTTTTGATTTTTAAAAATGGTTTTTGGGTAGAGCAACCTACACCACCTTCCCCTCCATCTTCAGCCCAACTCTTCACCATGCAGAGATGTAGCTTATACTGCTCACGTGTGCCCATGCCATCAAAGAACTGCTGAGGCCAAGAAACATGCTTTTAGATCAAATAGAATGTGCCTGCCATAAAACAATCAAAGAATGTCGCTGCCACAGAAGATTTGTCAGTACTTTGTTCCATAAAATCCATGAGGTAACAAGCCCGGTCATTATAATTGTAGTACCTAGATTCAAAATTCTAACTCTTTAAAATTAATGTTCTCTTTATTTTGAATCTCTTTTAACTTGCTAATTGGCGAGATGTTAAGTTAATAATTATTTTCTTTATGTCGATTCTCTGCAATCCAAATTAATGTTACTATAAAATTTTTCATCCAACTCACGTTTCTTATGATTTTAATAATTTAGTGCAGTTATAATTTACTTTAATGATATTTTTATATTTTTCACATAAAATTTTATTAGTAAATGCCAATCAAACCCAGTCTTACGAACTTTTTCTATATCTTGCTGTGGAATAGAAGGGGGAGGGGATTAATGAGTTCTTATTACTTATATCTAAATAGCTCATAAGATTGTGTTTATATTTTAAATAAATATATGCTTTTTTAAAAAAAATATATTTTATCGTAAGTTTATACAAAATGTATAAATACTTTTCAATCTGGGATGGATATTGGTGTCCATTAATTTTATTAGTTTCTTTATTCATCCTCATCACCAAAAAGGCTGGTGAAAAAATTCTATTTTGTTATTTGCATTTTTAAGTGGGTGAATTTTAGTTTTTTTTTATTTTAAACAAAATATTGATTCAAGAAGAGGAAGAAATGAACGCTTCATTAATTATAGTTTAACTTTTGACAAATGACTTTATCTTACATGGGTCATTATTTTAACATATCATTACGTATTTGTTAAACCATTTAAGGCTTTATTTCAGTGTTTAAATCAAATGATTTTATATTATAATAGTATTGCTAGCATACGTAAAATTATTAATAAGCCACATAGGGCTTGATCTGATTCGCCTGTACCTCATTCCAGAAATTCACATCATCTTCGTTTGTCATTCTTCTCTGTAAAGTATATATATACTGCTTTGATTAGTCCGTACCTTGCCCATGGATTCGAAGCCTTCCATTTTGTTAGTGTTCTCATTCATAACAGGTTAGTGTAGTTGAAGCTCTGCATGGCTTTGCTATGATCCGGACCCATAGCAAGTTCCTACCCACCTGCCTAAGTTGCCATTTTTCTCTCTCTCACTGACATAATGCTAGCACCACAATTTCCTATGTTTCATTTTCTAGTCTGTTTGACAAAATAAATCGTCATATGTGATAATGACATTTTTTTTCTTTGTAATTTTCCATTGGAGTTTAGATCCAACCTCTCATGAAACTGCCCTCCCTTTTATTGAAATAAGCCATTTCCCGTATTGATAGAGTTTCACAATACCTAATAGTTAAATGTCGAAAATGTTTAATAAATAAATGTTTTTAAGTATATTTTGATCACAATGTATCCTCATTTTAGTGTTGTAAATAAATTCTATAAATGAAAATAAAGTTATGTATCCAATGCCAAGCACATCTCATTAAAGTCGTCCAAACAGCGAAACTCTATTACTGTCATATCTTTATATGTATTTTAATGTATAAATGTCTACCAATCACCGAGATAAATTTGTTTTTGTAACACTGAATAAAAACCTATTTTAAATATACGTTCAGTATTGTAACTGCCACACTAAATTGATATCTATTAAAAGAAAATAATTGTATAAAGATTGTCAAAGATTTGTAACCAAAATAATAGTTTAAATGTGTGAAGTTGATTATATAAATAAAAATCATCTTGAATTTTTGTCAAAATAAATATTTATATTTTTAAACTTTAATCCAGTTGTTTGAATCTCCTTAATATATTTATTTTATGTTTTTTTTTAAACTTATATCTTGGGTTCGCTCAATCTCTCATCATCATCATCAGCTGAGTTCTTATGCAAAATGATGTAGCACTGGGCCCGGAAATAATTAATTTATGTAGTATCACCGTAGGTATTGTCCATATTGTTATAGATTTGGGGAATGGGCAAACAGGTTACAATTCATGATTGCTCCTGACCTGTGTATCTCGGGCATGATTGGATTCGGGGTACTTTTGCTCAGATTGTAAATTTTGTTGGATAGACATACATTTTCGACCGGTACACTTAGCCTCTCATTTTAATTCATTAAATATTTTTTGCAAAATTGCTATAAAAAGTTTTGCAGACACTCTTGTCAATGTTAATCTTTTGCTGCTGTTGCAATTTTATAAATATTCTTCAGAATATAACAATATTAATGATCTAATGTTTTAATCACTAAAGAAATGCTTATAGAATCCAATACCTTGTCTAATTTACAAATCCAGAGCATAATGGCAATTCATATTCATTGATCCTTTCTACAACTTCTCTCAATACTTGGATATGATTCACTATACTAAAACCTTTTTTAAATCCAGTGTTTTCTTTTGGTTGGTTAAAATCTAAAGTTCACTGTAGATGAATTATAATTATCTTAGTAAAATTTTTATATAGAACAGATGAAAGACTGATAGGTATGTAATTTCTAATATTCTCTTTATCACCTTCTTTAAATATTAATACTGCATTTATTCAATCATCTGATACATCTTTATCATTTAAACATTTGGTATATATTTTTGTCAAAAAAATTCTAGTTCTTTGTCTGCTTCTTTTAAGATATCAATTATAATTCCACCATTACCTGGCACTTTTCCTTCTTCATCAATTTAATTGCATGTCTCTCTTCTTCATTTAAAATCCTAGACAATTCAAAAGATATATTAGTTATAAAAGGTGTTTTTCCTTGTTCTTTATTCCTATATAATTCTTGATAGAGTTCTTCTACACATTTTATGAAATCATTTCTCTTTTTAGTAATAGTTTTAGCTTTTTTTTCTCATAACAGAAATAAATTCCCTACCAATACCAAGATGTTATTTTACATTTGAGATTTTTATTCTCTGCTATAGCTTCCCTTATTAGTAGTCCACAATTATACCTTTTTATGTCATTATTAATTCTTTTTTTTTTTTGCATCATTTTACAAAATTCAAAATATTGAATCCTTCTTAAAGCATCATTTTTATATATTTTCATTTCTTCATAAATTTTCTTGCAGCAGTAGAAATTTTACTAGTCAATTGTTTTTTTGTATCAGATATCTTTGTTGCAATTTTTAAAAGTGAATCAGTTATTTTCATATTGATTCTGTTCAAATCTAAATCGGGTTAAAATATCCTTTAATATTTGAAAATAATTTGCAAATGTTTCTGAAGATTAGGAATATCAAACTGTGAATAATGTTTTTCTTAATAATTTTTGTCTCTCTAGTTTTGCATTAACAAGTATCATATCTCACTAATCAATGACTACTTCCTGTGTTGAATTTATTAAAAACATTACAATCTTGAAATGTTTATTTACTGTTAGTCAAAATATAATCCAACTCTGCTCTACTTTCATTTGGATGCTTCCATGTCATTTCGTTTAACATTTTTCTCAAAGAAAGAATTCATAATATAAAGTTTTTCTTTTTCTGAAAACTCCACAAATCTTTGTTCTCTCTCATTTCTATTATCATAACCAAATTCCACAGCACTTTAATCTTTTAACTGTTTATCAATTCTAGCATTAAAGTCTTCCATGAAAATTTTAAGTTCATCTTTCTTACTGCATTGCCAAATCCATATAATATTAATATTATATGACAATTTTAAAATGTTGTTTGGTCTGATCAAAAGCCTTTTGTACATCTATATAAAAATCCTCTATTTTTTCATCACAATGAGAACTTTTAGCAGCATAAACTTGAATTATTTGCATTTGGTATCTGCTATTCAGTTGAATAACTAATCTTGACACTATGTCCAATACACCATCAATCTCACAATGTTGTTCTTCCACTTTTTATTTATAATGAATCCTACTCCACTTGTACTTCCAATGTTTTTTGCCTTTATAATACAGTACATATCTACTTTTTAAATCAATAGTCTCTTCATCTTTTCTTCTAACATTTCAAAGTTCAATAATGTCCCATTTAATATTAGACAGTTATTTTTCCAATTCTTGCAATCTTCCTTCATTTAAAAATGATTTGCAGTTTGTAAGTATCTAAACAAAAAGTTATCATCAAATGACAGCCTGGGTCTTAGCATTCTTGGCTTTCAGCCACCAACCACTGTTTTGGTTGACAACTTTACAGTTTCCTGATAATAAAAGCCATGATTTATTTTTGTTTGTCATGATTGTAAATATCTATTATAAAAAAAACTTCATTCACAAACACAAACATTCTGCCTTTAAAAAAATTCAACCGATAATTCATTTAAAACTATCAGACAACTGAGAAGAAAGATCATAGTGTTTCTTGATCTTAGAGTCAAAAGTAAAAAGCCAATAAAACCATGCTGGGTAGTACTTATTGGTGAGTAGCCCATCCATGTTCATATTCTATATGAATAATCACATAGTAATAACAGGTGAAATAATAAGAATGTAGGGAGTGGCCACTAGGAGTTTGCCCTGCTTGGTTGTTTTAAGGTCTTGAAGAGGAATCAAAGAGTCTCTTTTCAGTTAACCGAAAATTCCTTTCTGCAGCATATGGTCTTATAATTTTCACAGCAACATAATTTCAGCAATGTTTTATTCTTAATATAATCTGATTTAAATTGAAATTGCATTAAGTGATCTAATTTCTGCCTTCATCTTTTTTTTTTTATCTGTCAATGTTTTCTTCTTAAGGTATTTGTTTATGATATATATTTTGAAGGAATTACGCTAAAGTATATATTGTATTATTTAATTATAATTACCTTTTGAAGCAGCATTTCAGAAAATGTTACAAGAAAGTTTTGCAAATACTTTTATGGTTCATTCACAACTTTGAATCCTTAAATTGCAAAAGTTAAACAACTCCAAAGTAGACAATTCTGTCATTCATTTAATGACAAAGATGTAGTGCAAAATGATATACTTAAAACTAATCTTCAGCCATTCTGTCAATTACTTTCTCTTTCTGAATTAAAAAAAAAAAACAATAGGATGTGTAAAATTTAATGCAATTTGTATGTAGACAATATGCAATGCTATATTAAAAAAACAACAACAACAAAAAACAAACAAACCAAGAAACATAAAATGTGTCCAATTTTGAAAAGCAATTTTACAATTTAAGAAATAAAATTTGCAAATGAACCAAAAATTATCTAAGAAATACTCTGCTTAGAGCAACTTAAAAATAATTTATCAATAATGTTTATTGAAAATAACCTAATTACTAAATTATAATAAAATTATTGGTAAACCGGCTATAATAACAACCCCAAAAGTTATATATAAACAAAAGAATACATATTCACAATCATGTTATTGTGTTGAACAGATTTATTTATTTCACTACAGATAGTTTTATAAATATTTAATGAAATAATGTACAAAGAGAACGTACAAGATTGATTGAGAAAAAAATTTGAGTTACAAAGATTTTTTTTTTATATATACTTTTAGGAATCCATTCTTTCTGTCTAGGGTCTCTCAAAGATTCTACTAATACCTATTCCCACTTATGTTAATGAAGTGTATTCCTGCTTAAATATAATGATAATGCAATGAGACTTGATGGAGCTAAGAAATTTTCTTTCCAGCCTGATAACAGCTTGGATTCTTTATTGAATAAAACTGATAATTGTAAATTATTCTAATACAAAGCTATAAAAATTATTTTAAATATAGCTGTACAGAAACCGCTTCTGTACTATAAACAAAAAACCATTTACAATATTCTCCAATAAAGTTTGTTCAATAAATTTTAAAATGGTATAAAGTGGACAATATAGATGGGCAGATGCCATATTTTAGCTGCAGTATCTTGCATGGATTCATTACTGTTAATTAACAGTGAAAAAAAAAAGGAAGTGTGTGTAGTTGCATGTGATGGTTATTTCATTCTTCTTTGATGAAAATTTCATATCTCCAAAAAAAGTAAAAATAAATTCCTCTAATTCAAAAATATCTTAATGATTAAGATAAATAACATATTTACGATTAAATTAATTATAAAATTAATAAATATTAATGTATGTGAGAACTTAACATAAAATGGATATCTTTATCACTCAAAATGTTAATCTTTTCATCTAAGCAAAAATAAATTCCTCTAATTCAAAAATATCTTAATGATTAAGATAAATAACATATTTACGATTAAATTAATTATAAAATTAATAAATATTAATGTATGTGAGAACTTAACATAAAATGGATATCTTTATCACTCAAAATGTTAATCTTTTCATCTAAGCTCCTATTTACAATCATCTTTTATCATGATAATTTTTCATTTTTATTATCCTACTTTCCACTTATCTAATCTTTAATTTCTATTTTTGCATATTATTATTATTATTTCAAGGGAGGAGAGATTATGTTTATTTGCATTCTGTTTTAGTATATTTCATTGTTTCTTTCTTATTCTGGAAGCACAGCTTTATGTAATTTTTCTTGAAAGCTAATATTGACAGAAAGCCATTATAATCTCAATAATTTGAATATTTAATCAGCTTCCTTCTTAATGATTTACAACTCTCTTCCCATTAATATCTAGATTACATAGATGACAAACTAGCACATGAATGGAGGCAAAGTTGACTGAAAGGTATATTTATTCAGCCTTGCTAGAACAGGAAGACACTTTGTTTTATTAACTGTCATGTTCCACAAAGAAATAGTAAAACTAAATCAGGTTCACTGACTGGCTTTTCAAGTAACATTTATGAAGGCAGACTTTTTGGATTTTAAAGAATATTAAATATATACATATATTTGTCTTTGAAATTCATGAAGTTTAAACATTTATACTGTACATCTTACATATATCACATATTGTATATATATATACAACTCATTCTAAACACATATACACACATCTACAATATATTCTTCAACAAAGTTGCTATTCTACAATACAATCTTTTCTATATCACTATTCTACAGCAAATTTATGTTAGCAGTAACAATATATTTTGTGTAAATAATTTATATTATATAATAGTGACTTTCTTTCCATTCTGAAATCATTTTATATAACTCCTGAACAATGAAACCAACCTACTACATCTTCATAATACAAAATTTTGTTAAAAGAATGGCAAGCTAAAACAAGCAATCTTCTATCACTTATTATTTAGCTCTTAGTGGTTTATTACTGTAGTAGAATGTCAAACTCTGGAGTAGAAGATCATCGGATTGATTTCAGTTTTAGCACTTATAAACTCCTGAAGCCATTCAACTATTTTTACTATTATCAGGGCAGTACAGACAGACTCCTCCTATGATCAGTTTCATTAAAATAAAAATTCACATAACAATAAAATACTAGTCAAAAAACGAAACTTTATTAAAATTCTTCCACAACCATGGTTTCATCTATTAACAATTAGACCTTCTCAAGTAAAATTCAACTAAACATACCACATATATATACCAAACAAAATACCCTTCCCATAATTCACTTCAAAACCCAACTTTTTATGTCAAAGGATGTTTTCATGAGATTGATGGCATCAGATTCAAAATATTTTATCATCACAGTTTCTTTTCTCTAGAGTAAAAAAACCTTTGATCATAAAATATTTTAAATGAGGCCATCAGTGTCATGAAGACATCCTTTAATGTGAAAGGAAGTTGGGTTTTGAAATGAATAATGGAAAGGCTATTTTGTTTAGTATATTTATGGTATGTTTAGTTGAATTTCAATTGAAAAGATCTATTTGTTAATAGATGGAACTATGATTGTGGAAGAATTTTAGTAAAGTTTAGTTTTTTTGACTAGTGTTATATTGTTAGATGAATTTTTATTTTTTAAAAATATTCACAGTTACAAATATTAATAATATGTTACAATAATATGTATAAACATGCATAAAAAAATCCAACCAATTATTGATCAGTAAATAGGTACTTATTATTCTTAAGCCAGATTCTCACCAACTTATATACAATTGATATAAACTTTTTTAAAAAAAAAAAAAACTTGATTATTTATTTTTTCAAATTTTGATTTATAATATTTTTAAGATTATATCATTTTGACTTTGTTCTACTTATAAATTATAATTTTAAATTCCAATGTCTAATATCTAGTGTTCTAACATATTTTCTGTTCAAAAAGCTCATTTAGTGAATTCTGAAAACCTCCATAAAAACTTTTTGTATTTTTACAATTCAATAATTTTCGATATTTTGACAATATTGCATTTCCTAAATTAAGCAGAAATCAATTTGTATCTTTATGGATATTATTAAAAATATATTCAAAACTGTTATGTTTGGTCTGGCTTACAGACCCAACCAACAGAAAATAATACTAAGACAAGTATTACAATTAATATATATAATACAATATACAGTATATATACAAGAGAATATTTACAATGTTGAATATTTTAGTTTAACGTAAACTCTGGGTTCTGCCTACCGCGCTTCCAGCTACACCTGATACCTTGCCTCATGGGCAGGGTGTATGGCTCTTCCAGCTGTACAAGACAGCTTGCCTCAAGCCAGAAATAGTCTTAGCAGCATCCGGTCTCTGTGGGACTTGCCTAACTGTGTAGACTAAATAGCGTAGTGGTATCAATGGGAACACTTGCTGCTGTTCAGGTTAGCAGAGCTTCCCTGGGAGAATGCTAACAGTCTTTCAGGTTAGACAGATGTTCTACCTCGATTCTCACAAAAGGCCGACTATTTATAGCCAGATCCCTGACCTTTTTGAAAACCTTCGGATTCAGCAAGCATCATTGCTTATTGGCCTGTAATAATCATTGGCTATGTTTTTATCTATACATCAGCCTATTGGCCTGTGGCAAACAATGCTTAATCCAATCAGATAAGGAGGCATCTGGAATAGTCCACTTTTGAGAGAAGGGAAGACTATAACATCCCTCCCCCTGGCTAAAATTTAGCCGTAGAAAACAGTCATGCAGGTGTGCTGGAGGACGACTAATACGCTTCAGTGCTAGTTCTGGTTTGCTGCCATCTTCAGTTTGTTGGTCCTCCTTGCTTGTATTGCATGTCTCTGGAGCTTCATTCCTTGTGGTTGCATCAGTATAATATAGTCCAAGTTGCTTTCGATGGCGATGATGTTGACATCCATCTGCTGTTTTGACTCCAACAGTATGGAATCCTTTTTGTTGGATTATAACTGCTGGGATCCATTTAGTGGGTCCTCTATACATCCTGCATAGCACTTTAGTCTGCACAACTAGTGGTGTTCTGGAAATCCTGGTATTCCAATTTCCCATATCATTTTTGTTATCATCTTTTTGTTGAATTCTGAGTAATCAGGCTTTAATCTAGTTATTGTTGTGATCTGGTTCACCTTTGTCACTGCAAAGTCTAAATGAATAAACCAGTCATGGCCTCATAAGTTGTTGTGATCACCTGTTGCCACTACCAGCGGTAGGTGGCTAGTTTTTTCAGGTATGGTAATTTTAACTCGTCTGACCCACGAGTTTTATTTTTTTACCCTGATGATCTGTTATAGTCCTAGTGCTAGGATGTAGCTTATATTTATTATTTTTATTAATGATAGCCCAAGTCTTTTTTGAAACAATAGACACTGCAGACCCTGTGTCCAGTTCCATTCTCACTAGCATATCATTAATTATAATACTGTGTATAAATCCAGACTGATTGTCCTTAATGTGATTTATACTGGTAACTTGTTTATATTTCTTATAGTTGCCCTTGTTGTTTTTTGGAATGGGTTTTTCCATTCTCATATCGGCTGTTTGTCTTTTTAAGTTTAGACATGCTGCTCTTATGTGACTGACTCACTTGCAAAATGAGCACACCGTATGGAGGGGTGGACATTCTGTTTGCACAGGCATTGGTTCATCGCACCTATAACAATGCTTAACACTCGTTGTTGTTGAGCGAACTGAGCGCTTGTCGGACTCAGCCTTCTGTTCAACTTTTTGAATGGTATAATTTATTTTTTGTAATGGCCTTGCTTGACACGCTATAGATTCTGCCAGCATAGCTTGAGCTACAGCCTTTTCAAAGTCTTAAATTATGATCGTTCATCCACAAATGAAATGATCGCATAGTGCTTCATTTAAAAACTCTTTAAAATTGCATGCGAGTGCTAATGCCCAGATTCACGTTGCAAACTCTCTAGCTTTTTCTCTCTCCGCTTGGGTACAGAGATTGAAATAATATCTCTGCATTATTGTTAGCGGTTTGAGGTAAAAATATTCTGTGAGAATCGCCAGCACCGTCTCAAAATTCAAGTCGGCCGGTGTTTCTGACCCAATTTGTGATTTTAGAATATTATATGTCTGCGACCCAATTATTGTCATTAATACATCTTCGACCCGATTATTGTCATCAGCGTTGGTAATTTTATTTCAGACTTTTTAATCTGATTAGCTTGCATATAAAAAATCAGTCACTCTTTATAGCTTGACCAGTTCTCAGAGAACCCTGGGTCAAAAGCTTCCATCGAGCCAATTATATTAGCCATTTTTTTATTATTTTCCTCTGTTATAACGTGAGAAAAATATTTATTTCATATCTTTGCGAGTAACCACTTGATACAGTTATGTTTGACAGATTTTTTACTCCGTTAGGGCGAGCTTCTGTTTTTTTTAGAAAAGCCACTTTTGATTGGTTTATGAACCACCAATCGCGTTTGTGATCACTTTATTTTACTTTTTATTTTTCCAGAAATAAGTGATTTTAATAATGACTGTTTAGTAAATACTAATTCATGTATTTTACTTGGACAGTATTTAAGTGTGATTTAATAATCACAGATTCTTAACTTACGAGTGTCTATATAAGTGCGCACTCGCGTATTTACGTTTCCACATTTTTTTCTTTTTCCAACTGTGGCGAAAAAAAAATATTTTGTCAACTGCGCCAAAATCTGTTATGTTTGGTCTGGATTAAAGACCCAACCAACAGAAAATAATACTAAGACAAGTATTACAATTAATATATTTATTATATCTACAAATATATATAATACAATATACAGTATATATACAAAAGGATATTTACAATGTTGAATATTGTAGCTTAATGTAAACTCTGGGTTCAGCCTACCGCTTCCAGCTACACTTGCTAGCTTGCCTCATGGGTAGGGTGTGTGGCTCTTCCAGCTGTACAAGACAGCTTGCCTTGAGCCAGCAATAGTCTTTGCAGCGTCTGGTCTCTGTGGGACTTGCATCACTGTGTAGACTAAATAGCATAGTGCTATCTATAGGAACACTTGCTGCTGTTCAGGTTAGCAGAGCTTCCCTGGGAGAATGCGAACAGTCTTTCAGGTTAGACAGAAGGCTGACTATAGCCAGATTCCTGACTTTATTGAAAACCTTCGGATTCAGCAAGCATCATTGCATATTGGCCTGTAATAATCATTGGCTATGTTTTTAACTATACATCAGACTATTGGTCTGTGGCAAACAATCCTTAATCCAATCAGATAAGGAGGCATCTGGAATAGTCCACTTCTGAGAGAAGGGAGGACTATAACAAAAACAAAAAATTGCAAAAACTTTTAGAATTAATTCAGTGATAGTTCACTCTTTAAAAAGCATATGTATTCAAGTGAAAAAAAAAACAGGTTAATTTTCCTTAACAAACTCATTATATATGTACCATGAATAATCCATATGCTATTTTATAGCTTTCCAAGTTCTTAGATTTAAATCTGAATGAAGCTTGAAAATTTACTAAAATAATTAAACATTTATCAATCAAGCAAGGTATTTAGCTTTTCTTAGCTAGAAAGTAAAGGTTTCAAAAATAATCTGGGATTACTTATATGATTGTTAGTGCACTAATAACAATACAAAAGCAAAAACTTTAATAAGAATTATTGGTACTGATATAGAGGGTGTTTCCATCATTTTGAATTCTAATGACTGCCCAAAACCACCATTGACAAATCTAAGCAATAAATGACATTGAACAATCCACATGTTGAATAAACGTAAAACTGACCAAACCAAGCTTCTTATAATTTTGAATAATTTAAAGCCTATAATTTTTAAATAGAAATTTTAGGCATTTAAGTGTTAGTCTGGATGTGTGGTTAATGAATGGTGCTTCATGGCAAAGTATGTAGGGAAGGAGAAGAATGTTTTGATACAAAATATCCAAAAAATGCAGAAATCACAAGTACATGGTTTATTTACTTTTTTAATGTCTTTACCTTTTTTTAATTAATACATGTGTCCATTTTTTTTAATTCACTTTTTCTCTTTAGGTGTTTTTTTAATTTATTGTAAAAAAAAAATATGGTACTTGGTGTCCGGACAAACACTTAAGTATGAAATTTTATTACAATATATGCCCACAACCACATGTTGAATAAATGTAAAATTGATCAAACCAGGCTTATAATTTCTAAATACTAAAAGCTTGTAATATCTCAAATACAGCAGCTGAAAGAAAAATTGGTAGAAGTAAAGCATATTAATTTTATAATTGGATTTTTTTTTTAACAGGAAGAATCTCCGATGTTGCATGCTTCTTTTGTCACATGAAATTAGAAAAAAAAAATGGAGATAAAAAAATAGTATTGTTCACATTTGGTCTCAGGATGTGGATATTACATCTGATTTATTATTAATTGTAGAATTAATATGCTTTGGCAGTTGTTTCTACATTTGTTCAACATGTAAATATTGGCATTACATTGTAATAAAATTTGTATTTAGAAATTATAAGCTTGGTTTGATCAATTTTATATTTATTCAACATGTGGTTATGAGCAAATATTGTAATAAAATGTTATTTAGAAGTTATAAGCTCTTAGTACTTTAATCTTGGTTTGCTCAGACTTCTGCATTTTCGTATTGTCAAAAACATCCTTCTCCCTCCTGGCATACTTCGGTGAGAAGCAGCATCATTAACAGCATGTTTGGACTAACACTTAAGTACCTAAAATTCCTAATTAGAAATTATAAGCTTTTAGTATTTTGTATTTATAAGCAAGGTTTAATCAATTTTATGTTTATTCAACATGTGGGTATGGGCATATATTGTAATAAAATTCATATTTAAATATAAGCTTTTAGTCTTTCAAAATTATAAGCTTGATTTGAACAATATTACATTTATTCAATATGTGGTCATGGGTGTATATTGTAATAAAATTTGTATTTAGAAGTTATAAGCTTTTAGTACTTCAAAATTATAAGCTTGGTTTGATCAATTTTACATTTATTCAACATGTGGTTATGGTAATATACTATAATAAAATTTGTATTTAGAAATTATATGTTTTTAGTATTTCAAAATTATAAGCTTGGTTTGATCAGCCTTATGCATTTTTTGAATGATACATCATATTGTCAAAAATATCTTTTCCTCTTCTAGCATACTTCAGTATGAAGGGCTGTCATTAATCATGTGTCCAGACTAACCCTTAAGAAGGGTACTGTTTCAGAGTGTGCTCTCCACCATTATGAATTCTAAGGACTTTCCAAAACCACTACTGACATATCAAAATGACCCTGCAAGGATTATTCAATGTTATTTATCACTTGGAAGTGCTAGTGGAGGTTTTGGGCAGTCCTTAGAATTCAAAATGGCAGAGAGCACACTCTAAATCAGTACCAAATTATTATTACCACTGGTAAAAAAACGTTCCTTTCATTTATAAGTGCCAAATCCTTTTTTTAAATACAGAGAGCAAACATTTTGTACATACATTACATACAATTCCCTAAACTAATTTTTTCATATTATACTATAATATTTGTGAATGTTATGTTCTTTCTAAAAGTAAAATATTTATAAATATAGAAAATATCAATGGTGTGGGTGGGTAAAAATATCTACACATTTATATGCATAATATTAATTACCAAGGTTCATTCTGATTTCACCAATTGATTTAACAATATAGAAATAGTATGGGTACACATTAAATTTCCAAATTAAGTCATAATATTACTAGGATAATTCCAAGGTCAGACTGTAAATCTCTACTCCTGACCTTCCCTCACTTTTGAAAAGAACAAATTTAAAAACGTCAATATCCCCCTTTTTTTCCCAATTACAAATAAAAAAGTTTGTTTGAAATTTATCTATATTATGTAAATTGATATTATGTAGGCGGTATTATAAGATGCAAAAGTTCATGAGGAGGGGGAGTCAGTCAATGAAAACTAATAGAGATTTTAGATTACACACTAAATTTAAAATTAAAATGTAGTAGTAGTAATATGATAAATCACCATTTTTTCAAAGAGAGACAATATTCTTTTTTTGGTTTCACTGATCTTCCTCCAAGTCCCCATACTTTTTTCTAAACCCAATAAAAAATTGAAAATACAAATAAAAGTTTGCAAAAAAAAAGACCTATCAATGAAAACTAATATTAAAAGATTTTAGATTACACACTGAATTTATAAATTAAATTATAGTAATATTATTATGATAAATCACCATGTTTCTAAAGAAATATTCAATTGGTCAATTAGTCATCCTGGTATTGCTTTTAAAAAGTCAACAAAAGAGAAAATCAAAATGTAGATAGCTGATTAGAGCAACATCAATAATATGAACAATCATTATACTATCTAAGCCTCTAATTAAATTTTAAAGAAACATTAATATTTTTAATGTAAGTTATATAGAATTAAAACAGGCAAAACTCTATACATATTGCGACTCAGTGCAAGCCAGAGTAATCAATGGATGCCACAAGGCTTGTGCATAAAATCCCCAGACTAGTTTCTGGCTTGTGGTCTTCATCAGTGAGGAGCCTTGGATCTGAAAGCACTGCACCTAGATCTTAGGGCCTAATGCAACCCTCTAGCAGCCACCTTTTATCTCTACTTAACTACAAAACTATGAGTCTTAGATTGAAAACACTATAATATTTTCAATCCAAGCTCATTAGCTTATATAATCATATCTACATTTTGGTGACTTTGATTCTTTAATAACCATAGCCACCACTATCCTATTAGGCATGATTGGTTTTAAGCCAATAAACATCACATGCTTTCTTATAACTGTTATTAAAACAGACAAAACTCTATACATATTATCACTCAGTGCAAGCCAGAGTAATCAACGAATGCCAGAAGGCTTGTGCATAAAATCCCCATCTAGTGCCAATCATCTAGTGGCTCTTCACTGACAAAGGCCACAAACCAGAAACTAGTCTGGGGATATTAAATGAGTAGGCACTAGATGGGGATTTTAAGCACAGGCCTTCTGGCATCCATTGATTACTCTGGCTTGCATTGAGTGGCAATATGTATAGAATTTTGCCTATTTTAATAACAGTTATAAGCAAACACAAGAAATGGTGATCATGTGATGAATATTGGCTTAAAATCAATCCTGCCTAATAGGATAGTGATGGCTATGGTTATTAAAGAATGAAAGTCACCAAAATGTATAGGTACTGAACTGAGTTCAGACTTATATGACTATATAAACTAATGAGCTTGGATTGAAAATATTATAGTGTTTTCAATTTAAGACTCATAGTTTTGTAATTAAGTAGAGATAAAAGGTGGCTGCTAGAGGGTTGCATTAGATTCTAAGATCTAGGTGCAGTGCTCTCAGATCCAAGGCTCCTCATTGATGAAGGACCACAAGCCAGAAACTAGAATGGGATATTTGATGAGTAGGCACTAGATGGGGATTTTATGCACAAGCCTTCTGGCATCCATTGATTACTCTGGCTTGCATTGAGCAGCACTACTGTGTTTGCCTGTTTTAATAACAGTTATGAACAAGCATAAGAAATGATGATCACATGATGTTTATTGGTTTATATAGAATTAACTAAATAATAAAAATAACTGCCATAATTATCATTATCATAATAATAATAAGTATTGCTCAGATCATGAGTTATGAGTGATTGATTCACAAATTTTTAGCTTTTGATCCTATTATTCTATTACTATGCTAAATCTCAAAATATATGGAAAAAACTAGTGGAATATGAGAGGAGCAGATGTTTCCAGCAATCACTTTCAATTATTTTTTATTGTATCATCATTTTCAGCCATTATTGATCTATTGCAGGATGAAAGTCTCTTCAAATTTAATCTAGTTTCTCCAATTTTATTTATTCATTTCATATGTGATCTCTTTCTAGATCTTTTGCAATCAATTGGAATTCAGATTAAGACTTCAACTTTTCACCTATTATCATCTCTTCCCACATTATTTCTAGTACAGTTCCATTTAAACTATTTATATTTAGTTCATTATTATCAGTCTTTATTTTTTCCCTATAAGAAGTATCAATGAACATATATATAGTCTCTTTAGCAATTATCTTTAGTCTTATATTTACATAAATAATTAAATCATCTAACAAAGTATACATAAATTATATAATCTCTATTTATTTTTATTTCCTAATTTTAATCCACGAAACACCCATAAAGCTACAAAAGATTTTGAAGATATGGAATCACTTCTTGCACATTCTTAGAAATATTAATCTTATTAAAAGATGTGATATGTTGGACTATTTCCATCATTTATGAGTGAATGTTAAATGTATCAAAAATTTTAAACTTTATTTAAACTTTCCAAATACATCAACTTGTTAGTAATAACACACAAATAGACAATACTAACAAGTTGATGTATTTGGAAAGTTTAAATAATGTTTACAATTTTCGATACATTTAACATTCACTCATAAATGATGGAAATAGTCCAACATATCACATCTTATAATATACCATCATTACAAACCTTCAGACATACATTAATCTTATTAATCTCGCCATGTATTAGATTCTGATAAACATTTGGTAGTGTTGGGTTATGCATACTGTTGCCACCAGGATGCTGCAGAACCACCAAGAAGCCTGCAAGTGATAAATTTCTATACAAAAATGGTTGAAATTGATGGGAAATTAAAATGCCTAAGGCAAGATATCAAAAGTAAGTAAAAAATCAAGTGAAAAATTTCTGCCTAAGGCAAGTATAAAATCAAGTGAAATACGTACATTTTAAAAAAGTACACACACACAAAATCTGTAAAAATACACAAAATAACAATTAAAAGTAAAATGCCTAAGGCAAGATATCAAAAGAAAGTAAAAAAAAAAACAAGTAAAAAATTTAGCCTAAGGCCAGTAAAAAAATCAAGTGAAATAATACGTAATTTTTTAAAAAGTACACACACACAATACTACCAAACATTCTTATAGCAATATCATGTCTATATTTTGATGCTGAATAACTTTAATCATTATAGAAATGCTTACAGAGGCAAATGTCTTTAAATCCAAAGCATAGTAATAACTCCCACTCATTATTTTTTCTATGACTTATCTTATTTTGATCTACTATATTAAAAGCACTTTTAAATCCAGATTTTTCTTATAATTGGATTTTGAATCTGAAGTTCATTACAGATAAGTTGTAATAATCTTATATAGAACATAGAATGACAAGTCTGTATTTTTCTAAATCATTTTCACCTTTTTTAAATAGAAATATACTATTACATTCATCTAATCACTTGGTACATCTATTTTTAAACATTTAAATATTTATTATATAGTTTACCAACAATTTTTCTATTTCTTTTCATGCTTAAATTTTATCTACTCTTCATTTATTTAATAATATTTTATCTCTTCATTTACAATAATTGGCATTTCAGAAGTCATTATAATTATAGGACTTGCTTGTTTTCTTGTTTTTTTATTATTAAACAACTTTTTTTTTAAAAAAAAAAAACTTTTTTACATATATGTCACGAATAGTTGTACTATCTTTTCTTCTTATTACTGAAACAACTTTCATGTCAAACGTTGGTGACCTAGTGGTTAGCATAGCTGTCTTCCAAGCAGCTGACTCAGGTTCGCTATGAAAAAAAAAATTCATTCCATTATCAAGATGTATTAAATATTTTTTTGAGGTTTGTATTCTCTTCCATAGCTTTTCTTTCAATTAATTTTATATTTCCTTTATTATCTTTAACTTTCTTTTGTAGCATTTATAAAATTCCAGATACTCAATTGTTTTAATAAATAATGTTATATTTCTATTTTTTCTTCGTATTGTGCCTTGTTTCAATTGAACTCTTATTAAAAAAATTCTGTTGTTACCTTAGTCAAGTATAGAGTAACTTCTTATTGATTTTATTCAAATCTGTGCCATTTTCAAAGTCTGTTAATTTTTTTTAAATAATTTGCAAGAGTCTTGCTTTCACGGAAATATTTCTGGCTACTAATTAGATACTATTGCCATTCTTAATAAGTTTTGCGTTTCTAGTTTTGCAATAATGTCTTATATTCAATTAATCAATAATCTATTCCTGGGTTGAATCCATTAAGTAGATTTCAGTCTCGAATTCTGTATTTTCATTTCTGCTTTGAAATTTTTTTTAAAATAACAAATAATAATAATGTGTGCAGACTTCTTTTAACAAAAACTTTCCAAGTTCTATTTCCTTACTAATTTCTCCATATCAAAATTTATGCTTAGCATTTTCAATTGTTTCCAATTCTAACATTAATATCACTCATAAGAATTACAAAATATTATATAATCTGGTCAAAAGGATTCTGGGCATCTATATAAAAATTTTCTACTTCTTCATCATAATAAGAACTTGTGATATAAATCTGAATTACCTGCATTTGATGTCTTCCATTAAGATAAATAATGTACTACTCTAACTGACATGCTATTAATATAAACCATGTTGTTTTTCCATGTTTTTATATATTTATAATGGAACTCTCTCTGCTTGTCCTTATAATATTTGTGCCTTTTTAATAAAGTACATGTCCACTTTTCAAATCATCTTTTCACTAGACAGTTCTTCCAATTCATGCAATCTTGCTTTATCAAAAATTGATTTATAGTTGCAGGCAACTACTGTCTTGGCAGAAAACTTTAAAGCTTCCCCGGAATGAGAACCATAATTTAGTTTTATAAAAGAATATTATTAATCACATACATATTCACACAATCATGTTCCCTTGAAGAAAACTGATTTCAATTAAAATTATAAAATATCTGAAAGGAGAGACTGTATTACATCATGGTCATAAGCTCAGAGATGAAAGCCAATAAACTCACCAACTGGTCAATGCATATTTATGAAAATCTTATCACAGAATGTATAGAGTTTACAATATGCTATTCCCTTAAGGTCTCAAAGAAAAATCAATGAGTCGTCTTTCAATTAATAGCAAACTCCATTATGCAGACATTGATTTATGTATATATAATCCTTTAAAATTCATAAAATTAAATCAAAGTCTTGAACTAACTTTTTTTTCTTATATCAATAAATGTCAGGTTACTGATGATTATTAAATATTACAGAATAAAACCACATTGTTATTACACCTTAAACTATATTTGAACAGTGAATATATTTGCATAAAATCATAATTTGTGTGCATATATCAATATCATCATTATGTATTATAAATCAACTTCAGGATTAAGGCCCTTACAATTTTAATTCAGTTTCTCCAATCCATAACTTCTATACATCATACTAATAAACTTTCTTATTTCATCCATCCACCTCATATGTAATCTCTTTTTAAGTCTTTAACAATCTCTCTGGATCTAATTTAAAACTTCAACTGTTCATTTATTATCATTTCCAACAATATGTAGAATCTAGGTCCTTTTCAGTCTCTTACTTCTTTCAATGATGTCAATGACATTGTTTGTTCTCTAACTTAGATATTTCACTTTCTACCTTTTTGCTATTCCCAACATATAACTTTCATTGGATGTCCTGAAATCTCTGTATTGGTTTTCTATTAAGAATTCAAGTCTCAAATCCATAAATTAAATGTTTATTTTCAAAGAGATAGGCATATTTCTTTTTACTTTTCTTTTTACATTATTTCTACTAAAAGCACTACATCCAAATTTAATTCTATGATTATTATAATCACTATATTTCTATCACCTGCAGTGATAATTTGACCAAGATATTTGTAGTTATTAGCTTCTTCTGATTCATTATTATCAACCTTTATTTTCTTTTGAAAAAATTCAATTAATCATACTTTCCTATTTTGCTTTGATAACTCTTGCAACATTTCATTAAGTTCTGAAGCATTATTTGCAAACACCATTATATCATCAGCAAAATCTAAATAACTTAAATAATCACCATTTACTTTTATTCCATTATACTCCACTTTAATCTGTAAAATACTTCTAGTGCTGCTGTAAAAAGTTTTGGAGATATGGCCTAAAGTTTTAATCACAATGGAAATGCCTATAGAATCAAATGCTTTCCTTTCTATAATTTCTATCAGTACTTGGATGTGATCCATTGCACTAAAATCACTTTTGAAAACAGCTTTTTTTAAATTGTTGTTGATGATTAAAATCCACCATTCATTGGAGATGAGTTGTAATATTTTGATAAAGATTTTGTATAAAATTGATAAAAGAATGATATGTGTGCGATTTCTAATATCTTTTTTATTAACTCTCTTAAATATTCATATTATTATTGTATTCTTCCAATTATCTGGTACACTTTTATCATTTAGACCTTTAGTAAATAACTTTGCCATATTTCTTCACTTGCTTCTAAGATATATTAATTATAATTCTAACATTTCCAGGACCTTTTTTCCTCCTCTTAGATTTAATTACATGTTTTACTTCATTTAAAATGCTAAACAATTCAGAAGATGTAATAACTTTATGAGTTAATTGATTTTCTTAATCTTTATTACTATATAATTCCTTATAGAATTCTTCTACATATTTCATAATGTCATCTCTTTTTTTAGTAATATTTCAATCTCTTCTTCTTATTGCAGAAAAAAATTGGAATACCAAGATGTTTTATAATTCTGATATTTTTTTTACTATTCTGTAGTTTTTGTTTCTTTGCCAATTCACAATTATATTTTCTTATATCATTATTAACTTTTTTTGTATCATTTTATAAAACTTTAGATATTCAATTCTTTTTAGTATATCATTTAAAAAAAAAAAATTCACATTCTTTTTTCTTCACATATTCTCTTGTCTTAGTAAAAAAATTTGCTGATAAATTGCTACTTTTTTGTACCAGCTATTTTTCATGCAATTCTTGATAGAGTGTCAGTTATCTTCTTATTGATTTCAATCAAATCTGAACAATGTTCAAAGGTTGTTAGTATTTTAAAATGATTTGTAAGTTCTAATTTAAATTCATTGCAGTATTTCTGAAAAATAAGAATATTAACTGTTTAATAGAGATATTCTTAATAGTTTTTGTCTCTCTAGTTTTGCATTAACTTATATCTTAAATTTTTTTCTATGGTGAATCTTGAAATACATGTTTTTTGGTAGTCAAAATATAATCTAAATCTGTTGTGCCTTCATATAAATGCTTCCATATTCATTTCCATTTAACATTTTTCTCCAAAAAGGGGGGAGAGGATTTATAATTTACAGTTTTCCTTTTTCTATGAAGTCCTTAAGTCTGTGGTCTCTCTCATTTTTATCATCATAATAAAATTTACCCACAGCACTTTCCATCTTTCAATCATTAACAATTCTAGCATTAAATTCTCCCTGACCATTATAAAATATTGTTTGATCTGATCAAAAGTATTTTGTATATCAATACAAAAATCCTGTATATCTTCAGAATGAGAATTTTTGGAGACATAAATCTAAATTATCTGCATTTGGTATCATTCATTAAGTCAAATACTAATATCATTGGTAGGCAACTATATTCATTTACTACATAAATAACCACATAGTAATGGCAGTTCAATTCCTTTCTGTAACATATGTACATACACACAAGATGACTAAAACCTCATGATATATAATTAGATCAAAAATTTTAGTTTTTTTTTCTTATCAAAAAATGGCAGAGTGTAAATGATGACCAAATATTATATAGTCAATATACATTAACCCAAATTTCAAACTATATTTGAGCAAAGAACTTATTTGCAGAAATCAGAATTTTGAAAACATTATTTGATGTCAAAAATTTACAAAAACAATAACAACAACATATGTTAGGTTTTTAAAAAATCAAAACTGATTGCTACTATCCTTATTTATGATGATTAAAAAAAAAGGCAAAAGAACCTTGAGATGCATTTTAGCTGAACTAGCTTCTTTGTTCCATATTTATATAATATCAGCTGCCACAGTTCAATTTACAACTACACTTTCTTCATGCATTCTATTTTACAATAATATATATACTAAAATACTTTATTTTCTGTAAAATGCTACATATTTTAAATATAACAATGGCAGTTTCTTACTCTTCAAGATCTAACAGAAGTAATAAAATTAACTTCATCACATTTAGAAGAATATGAATATATATATTTGTAAATAATACACTTAAATATATTTACAGCACCAATATAGTTACAATAAAAAAATATAAAAAAGTAATAATTAAAAAAAAAATCAAATAAAATATTTAAAAAGAAATTTACACTGTGAATACAATGCTTTAAAATAAATAATTTTCTTATATTTATATATACTAATGTTTTTGCACAGAGCAAGATAACCAGGCAGTAGGAAACTACAACCACAAATGATATTTTATCTCTATGAGATAATGATTAGCATGCATTCAATATTCATGATAAAATATGAATACACCCCTAGATGAATCTTGAATTTTTTTTAGGTCATATTTTGTCTTTAAGACACACGCAGCCCATAGCCTACCCAACTAGCTATCCAATAGTACATTGATTGTTGCTTTTGTAATATAATTTACTCTAGCAACTCAATATTTCTTATTAAATATAATTATAATGTAGGTACTTTTATTAAAAAAGACATTTCCTGTAAGTTCTTAAGTTGACACTAATTATTTAGAGTTCCAAAAAATCATTGAAAGGGGAGTGGGACTGAAGCTGATATAGAAAGTTGGGTCTTGAATTCTAAAAGATTGAGACCTGCTGCTTTAAAAACCTAAAGCTCTTCCTCCTAAATGCATCATTTTTATAATGATAATTGTAAGAGACAAATTTTTTTTATAAATGAATAGAAAAATTAAAATCTGGGAGAAAAGGCAATAAAACATACAAACAAAAAAAGTAATGAATAAGCATTTTGATAAAGAAGAATCCTTTGTAAATAATAAATCTGCAAAAATCTCTAAAAAAGGAAACTTGGGTAATCAAAAATAATTAATAAACATTGGATGACACTGAATATTTCAACAAGCAGTTTCCAATCAAAGAATCTTTTGGTAAGAAGTGCTGTAAGGCTGTACACACAAAATGTAACATTAGTTTAAGGTGATTAGGTTGAATATACACTTCAAATAAAAAATGCCAATTGGATAAAATGCAGTGTTTCTTATCAGAAGAAGGTCAATTATCTGAAAGTGCTTGTGAAAGATTGTCTGAAGTATTATTTAACAGTGTCTACTGATTACTTAAGCTTACAAACTTAACTCTAAAATTCCAAGGATATTACATTAAAAAATACTATAATTAAATATTTTCTTTTGTATACAGAATAAATAAAATATTAATAGCTTTTACTTTTTAATTAACTCTTGAAAATAAATCAAGATATTAAATACATGTACACACAAAACACACAAAAACATATGCATAATTAAATGCATGTATATAAAGAAACTACTACATTAATATTATAATAGCAATATTACAAGTAGACTTACTAAAATCACAATCATATAATTTCCAAATATTTCCGTTCTTATTTACAATCCTGAAGAAACATTTCAGCGTTATCCACTCCTTCTACTTGAACTTCTGACCTCTAGCCCTGAGCATGTGTTCAATAACTTGTTAATATTTTATTTCTGCTAATATGATTGTCTAAGAATGATTCACTGGCTTTTTCAATCACAAATTAACACACATAGTTTTCTTCTTCCCTGACACTAACATTTGCTCTTATTCTTAAAGTAAAAGAGACTAAGAAGTGGAGATATTTTATTTTCAGTCTTCAGCCACAACTAAGTGAATAAGTTATTTGTTTACAGGGGACGTACTTACTATTGATAAAAGAAAGTTTGAATTAGGAAAAAAAAATGCAATTTTTTTATTTTTGATATTTTACTGATTTCCAAAGTAAGATGCACATATCTAAGGGGGGAGGGTGCAAGCTGATTTCAGTTTAAAAAAAAATTAGGGACAGAATCCCATTAACTTAAAATACTAAAAAACTTTAACATGCATTTTCCCGCTAAACCGATTTCATGGAAAACAAAATTGAGATATTGTACTAAAATTGTAAATCATGTATAGTTAAGATATCCCATAGTAATCAGCAAAAAAAAAACACACTTTCCCATTTAAACAAAAAGATAGATCAAGAAAACATTACACTGTGAACTACAGTTGATAACAAAAACTTTCCTTTTTTAAAAATACATTTTTATTCAAATTAAGTTCTAAATCAATTTTTTTTAAAAAATGTTATCAATGCTTATTTACTGAAAATATAATTAAATAAAATTGTCTTCAATCTCTAAGTTTGATGGTGCTAGTAACTTTCCTATAGAAAAAGACAATTTTTCAGTTCTATTAAGCTTCAATAACATCATCATTATTTTTTTAATACAGGCACATAATGGTTTTACTTTTCTAAGATTTTTTTAAAATAATAAATGACACCATTTTTTTTTTCATATTTTTTAAAAATTAATTTTACACACTATATCTAGACATAAATACTAAATTGTTTGTGATTCATTCTTAAAATATTTTGTCAAATATGGCAACAGCAATTAATGGTCAATTTTGGAAATATAATAATTTTCTACAATGTTTCATATAACAAAAAAAATCATCATAACTTCCTTAATCATATTTAATATCTATACTGACAACAATAACCCACTTTACTTTAGGCTATACTAAAGTCATCTGTATAAGCATGATTAATCAATGGCAACCAGATGATAGTAGCAACTAAATCCTCAAACTAGTTTGATTGTATCAAAATCATTAATATATGGCTAATGCTTTTATCAGTAAAGAACACTGAATTGCAAATATCCATTAGCCAACTTTATTTCTATTATACTGTGCTAATTAATAAATTGATGTTTAAACATTATTAAGTTTTAAATTCAAATTAATTAATCGGTCTGCCTATGTAGATCTGATACTAATTAGATGTATGTAGTTATTCAAAACTATCTAAACTCTTTTGATTATTTATGACTGCAAAGATAACTTTAAATTAAAATGAATTACTGCTGTCAACCATTATTTAACACTAATGAAATTTAGGTACACATTTTAATTAACACTATTTATATTTTGACAAAAACTAATATCTCTTGAACATTTTAATCAATTACAGTAATGACATATTTTCACAGGTCTGGGTAACTATACACATAAATTAACTAGAAGTTTCCTTAAAAATATTTTATGGAGAAATTGATTATACTTTTTTTATAGAAAAGCAAATCCTGTTTACATTAAAAAGATTTCACTCTAAAAAAGTGCAATATTGACTACTTTCATTGGAAGAATATGACAGATAAGATAAAATGTAATAAAGAATTACAATTAGACAAGATATTGAACTTTCAAAAAAAAAATTATTGCAAAAGTTTAAGATAATATCACATGTCAAATAATTAGATTAAAGGTCTAGCATAAGATATATCTTTCACTCCCTTTTTTTAACTCCTGAAGTTAGAATGGCATAATTATGGTAGTTGATAAATGAAGATGACATCTTTTGCATTTTAACAAGTAAATGCACACTTCATGACAAGCCAATCATTCATTAAGAATCATAGGAAATCCATAATATAATTTGATGATTATCAATCTAGCAGAGCTATTTATTGATATTTTTATAAAAGAACAATTTTGGAATCATAACTTTTTATGTGATAAAACATGTTCTTATCACAATGATGCTAATAGTCTCAAGATGTAATGTTTCACATTTCTTACTATGTCCTTGAGCTACGATTCAAATCCAGTACGAATGAATCTTGAATAACGTTTTTTCAGATCATAAGCAGGCTTAAAATTTTTTATTACACAAATTATCTCAAAGCCAATCAACTAAACAGTAATTTATTGCTCAATAAATGGCTATTCAGCCACTATTAACTAAAGAGTAAAGATTTCCAAGTAAATATTAGTTAATTGGGTTAAGTTTAAGATAAAAAAATAGATTAGGGTCAGATAGCAAAAATAAAATGCCACTAATGAGAAAGCTATTAAACTTTTACTTTTGCTATGGGTTTATTAGTTTATCTAAAATTTTAATATATGTAGATTTTTAGAATATTATATGTGCATATTGAAACTGCTAAATATAATTTTAGCATATTTGTATTACTTTAAATTATAATATGTACTGTACTATAAAGCCTTTAATTATATAAGTATTAAGAACATTTTACTTGGTTTCACACCCATGCCACATGTTGCACTCAGACTTCTGATAGAATTTACAATAATCAAAAATGGAAATGAATGGCATCCATTACAGCATTTTTTAATATAAATTATAATAAATAAAAAATCATACATAACAGCCATATAAATATATCTTAATAATTATTCATAAAAAGTTTTTTCAAACATGATTTTGGGCCTTTTTCAAATGTTAAGCATCTGTTTAACATTAAACTATTATTGCAGATAGAATACCATCTAGTACTATATAATGGAAGTAAAATAACAACAATAATAAAATAAAACTGAATAAAATTATCGTGTAGAGATTCAATATAAATCCGAAGAATTGACTATATAACATAACAATATACAAAATAAATAATTTGGTTTAATATGTAAAAATACAATAAAAAGCATTACTAAAGATGAAGAATATATTAATAGTTCTTAATAAGTGTTGATGTAGGATTTATTAAAAACATCAAAAAATAAAATAGATACTATTCAGTTAAAGAAAGCTAAATGGCCTTGGATAACACAGAAGGTATGCTGGAAAAGATAGAAATAAAAAGAAGATGGAAGAATGTCAATACTGAGAAATAGCAAAGTCCATATAGAAAAATTAACAAAGAGCTAAGAAAAGAAACAGATTTAGCAAAAGAAAAATAGTTGAAACAAGAATGTAGAAAGAAAGAGAAATACCTCAACAGGTGAAAAGATATGTTCTGGTATTTGATAGAATTAAAAATGTCATTTGGAAAAAAAAGACATGATTAGTAAATGAATTTGTGGATAAGAATAGAAAGAGATTAACTGATAGCACTGATATATTGAAAAGATGGAAAGAATATCTTCATTGCCTATTTAGAAGAAAAAAAAATTCAAGTTAATTATGAACTTGAAAATGAAGAAGATATTGAAATAGTTGATAAAAGTTATGGACATATTGACAGATGAAATAATAAAGTCAACTGCATAAATGTAGAATGGTAAGGCTGTTGGATTTGATGCAATATCTAAATAGTTGGACTTTGCAGTTTGATATATAATAGTGGAATTTGGCCTTATAAGGACTATAATGATTCCAATTGCTAAAGAGAAAGCTGCTAAGTGTGAACAGTACAGGACAACAAATTTGTTATATCATGCTTCTTATGGGAGGGTAGAATATTATATTGGAAAAGAACAGTTTCATTTTCAGAGAGGGGAAAAGTATAAGAGACACTTGCTATGGGTGCTGTTAAAGCAATTGCAGAGAGATATATTAAAAAAGATAAAGAAATCAGGGTATGTTTTGTGGATTTGGAAAAAGTGTTTAATAGAATAATCTGAAATAAATTCATGACCATCTTAAAAAAATAAAGAAACATTTTGGAAAAAGAGTAGATTGATTTGGAATATGTAAACTGGGCAAATGATAAGAATTAGACTGGAGAATAATGAAACCGATGAAGTGAATATAGAAAAAGGGACTTCAGCAAGGATGCAGTATGCCACCTATTCTTTTTAATATTTATTTAAAAGACATTATTTAGACTGTGGTGGAGCAAATATTGGAGGTAGAATAATAAACTGTGTAAGATTTGCAGATGATGTGGTTCTTATATAAAAAGTGTCTTCAGAATATGTTGAGTAAATTGGAGGAGGAATATATGAAATAAAGATTAATGTTGAGAAGACGAACTGTTTATAGATATGGAGGTATGCAAAAAGGACTGCAAATTGAAATCAATGATAACATAGTTCAAGAAGTAAAGGGATTTAGATAGTTGATTGAGTGAGAAATGGAAGAAGTTAAAAGAAGAATAGCATTGGAAAAGAAGGCATTTATTAAAAGAAATTAATATTTTGTGGACCTTTGAAGAGAGAATTAAAAAAAAGATAAATTAAATGCTATGTGTGGAGTGTCCTTTGAGAAATGTGGACAACGAATAATAAAATTAGGAACAGACTATAAGCCTTTGAGATGTGATCATAAAAAAGAATGAAAAAATCAGTCAGATGAATAAAATAAAAATGAAGAAGCTTTGAAAAGAGTGAATGAAAAAAGATTGATTGAGGAAATCAGAATTAAAATGAGAAACTGGATTGGACATATTTTAAGAAAAAAGTATAGTTTAATAAAAAATGTTTTGGAGGGAATGGTGAGTGGAAACAAAAAGAAAGATTGACATTGTTGGATGATATAAGAGATGCAAAAAGTTAAGTGGAATTAAAAATTGGAATGGGTTTAAAAAATGGATGAAATTGGTGATGTGATTATTCTCTGGACTTCTCCATTGGACAGAATACTATTGATGTTAATGATTTTTGTCTAATTTAATGTTGTTGTTTTTTGTAATACACAAAATTATAGTGAATTCTAAATTGTTTTACTTAATTCCCACCAGAAGAGGAGGAACACATCATCATGATGTAATGTTGAGTTAATCCGCAAATTTAATATAAAAAGAAAACAATGGAAATAAAATATTATGTGTCCTATTTGTGTAAAGTCTGGGAGAGTTGTAGGAGAAGGGATTGAAAAAATGCACTTTCAATCCCTTCAGTTGTTCGGAAAAAAAAGAAATGAAATATCGTTTTCCCATATTGTGGACCCCAGGACATCAGGGCCCGGCAATAAAATCCGGCAAAAAACTATACCAGCTACAGTAAAGGCCCAACAGCTAACTGCATACCGATCTCCTCAGGATGTTGTGGGAATTAACACCTTACAAATTACAAGCAACTAGAAAGTACGGACTTTTTAAAACAGAAAGAACTCTAACTAATGAACTCTAATTGTAAAACTTTTCCAGTATTTTAAAACAGTAAAAACTCTAACTAGTGAACTTTAATTCAAAAATTTTCCAATATTTAAATAGAAATTCCTATATGACCAAACCAAATCATTTATTAATAATTTTTATTGAATGTATTTTTTTTTTTTAAAAAAAAAAAATCATTTCCATTAATTTATTTTTTCCATTCTTTTAAGTGTTTATTATGATTTTTTTTCTGTTAAGCTAAACTTTTAATTAAATCATGTTGCATAGATTCGTAAAGTTATGTTAGTTTATGGGAGGGTAAATCTTAGGTTATTTGTTTTGCAGTTAAATTGGGTCAATGGATTGGATGTATTGGTGTAATTAGTAAATGTAGTGTGAAGATCCGCTATGTGCAGGATCACATGATACACCACACTTGGGTAAAATAAGTCCCATTTCTTACTGACCATCGGAAGCAGATGTATTCCCTGCTCCTTGGATCACCCCTTTAGCCTATGGAATGGGATAGTAAGACAGCAAAAAGGACCACAATCCCTTCCTATGGAGTTTTCTTTTTTATTGTTCTTCTTGCCAGACAGATGTAACATTCCTGTACTGGAAGAGAGACAATTTCTTCTCTATAATCATGCTGTTCAGATGTGCATTCCTGACAGTATGGTATTGTGCTGTCCTATTCATGCTGAATTGAATACATTGAGATATCAGATAGATTGACATTAGTTTGACTGTAAACTTTTGGCCTTGGGTTAAATAAGGGATATAAAATATTTTATTTTTCGAGTGCAATCTATGTAGTCTATCCATACTCGACACTTTAATAAAATATTAATTAATTCATCTGTGCGAACTTCTAAAATAAAAGTTAAATTGTAAATCAAATTATAAAGTAAACATTATATTAAAATAATTCTAAATTTTATATACTGTATGTGCAAAATAAATGTTTCTGTGTATTATTCTGGCAGTGGCTTATTCTTATTTTTTATAATCTTTATTTCTTTAAAATTAAAATATATATTATCTCTGCTGCTTTGTGAACTAGTGACTGGGGCTAATGGTCTATAATAAAATAAAATTGGATCTTAAGTATCTGCCTACTATATAAATTTTCCAGGTTCAAATGGCCTGGTGGTGCCCTGTACGGCTGATACGTAAGACTATTATTCTCAATGCTGCTGAAGCTCATTCTAGTATAAATACCAAATTAAATATTTATACTATTAGTCTATGTTTCACCAATGTACTAACAAAGATGTATAATAATTTTTATTATTGTTCTAATATAGAACAATTTTGAACGATTTGTTTTAATAAAAGTTATTAGAAAAACAAATTCTAATATTACTTAAATAAAGAATTTATAAAATTACTCTTTATAAAAATATATCTTTCCTATTCTAAAAGGTAAATAATATATTTTTATTAGTAAAATCTAAAAGATCGTTCTAAATAAAAGTTTTGAAATATATATATATATATGTAAATCCTTTAAAAGTATTTGTAAACTTCAACCAAATCTAAACTAAAAAGATTGTTTTATAGTATGCAGCAGGAGTAAAAACTCCATTTGTTGTGGGATAAAATATTTTTGCCAATCCGAAGATAAATGTAAATGCTGATTCCTAAAAAAAATGCCTAAACTGATATAAACTTCGTTTTTATAATTGGATGACAATTGATAATGAAGTCATTTCTAGAAGAAGATGATTATATTATGCAAGACGGATATATTCAAGAACAACTGGATATTTTGATGGTTTTTATCAATGGATAATAATCAAAGGATAAATAATTTTATTCTTGAAGGACATTGCTGCAGGAAGTATAAAAATGAATAGGACAATTGCATGGACTTTTAATACATCACATCATCTGCGAGAATAATGATTTATAGGGAATTTTTTTTTGGGGTGGGTGGGTGAAAAGTTCACTTATTTATTTTATTTTTAATAAAAATTAAGATCTTCAATCATGAGACTTGGCTAAAAGGTTATCTAAAATATATGAAGATATACTGAAGTATATTAAAGGTTCAAAAATAGACTTAATATTTAGGCAAGATATTTTTGGTATCCTTCATATTAAATTATTTATTATGACATGACACAAATATGTTATTATTAATTTAGTTAATTTGTTAACAGTTATTTGTTGAAAGTTGTGTAAATGAAAGATTTATATTTTTTTTGACAATACATAGAGATCAACTTAATGAATGGATTTTTTTTCATACAAATTATATTGATTTACTGTAAATTAAATTAATATAACTAGTTTAATATATTTTGATCTTATAATTTTTTTTTTATAAATTATAAGATCTTCTTTGATTACATTATCAACTATTAAATCTGTCAGTGTTAAGAAATATTATTTATTATAGGAAAAGAGGGAATGTAATTATTATTTTAATATTATAAAATAGTAAATAAGTAGATAAAACACTAATTCCATTTTCTTTTGTTATATTTAATAAGTTTCAAATTGTTTATTTGTTAAATAAACATTTTTATAATTTTTGTTAAACTTAATGAAGTCTCTAATTTATTTGATTCATTCATTTTACGAAATAAAATAAAATTGATTTTATAAACATATACTTATTTATTATGTCTATTTGAAATCCTAATAATATAATTCTTTATTAAAATTATATTGAATATTGTCATTGATAAAATATATTAATGGAAACCCCTGAAGAGAGTCGATTGTAAAACCTTCCTGAGTTTGAACTCTGTGCATAATGGTATAATTAGTTAAGGTGAAGATTAAATGAGTTATCTGAATTGCATTTATATTAAAAGTTTAATAAGATATTATTTATTTAAAAAAAGTGTAGTTTTAGATTTAAATTAGATTTCATCATTTGTAGCATCCTATGTGAAGACTCAAAGTCTGACCATAGTGAGATGCGACTGCCTTGACATTTCCTTACAGAATCTATACAGTTATAATAAATATAAGGAGATCAGTGAAATAGTTGACTCACTGAGATATTTGTAGGTATTTTTACTTTTATTGATAAAATGATTTGCCACTAAACATTACATGATCACCATTTCTTATGCTTGCTCATAAGCCTTCTGGCATCCATTGATTACTCTGGCTTGCACTGAGTGGCACTACTGTAGGGACAGTTTTGCCTGTTTTAAAATGATTTACTTAATTATATGTAGTTATTTTTACTTAGATCAGTAAAATATTTGATCTACTAAATTTTAGCTTTGTTTGGAATATTAAAAAAAAAAAAGGAGATTGAGAAAATATTTGCCGATTGTATAACTTTATATACTTTATTTTTACTTAGGTATGAAATTGTATAGTGTTCAAGATAAAATTGAACATTTTTTTTTAATCAAAAAAAAAAAAAAATGTAAAATGGAACAAATTTCTTTTCCAAAAGCTGGAAACATAATGGAGGACTTTTCTTACTCTCTGCACATGCTAACTAGAAAAAGCATACAAATCAATATTGGACTAGAATTGAAGCTGCCACATAGACAAAATTACTAAAAAACAAGTACAGTAAATGTATTAATTAATAAAACTCGAAAACTATGAAATTCATTTCAAATATCATGCAGCTAAAATATCACATTTTTATGGATGCAAACCATAAAACCATACAGTATCCAACTTTATTATTATGAGATAGCTTCATTAGAAAGACAATTATTTTTTAATTAAAACTGATTTTTGATTATCTTATCTTGCAGGCAATTTACATGTTCGAATGCATGCAAGAAATCATACAGTTTTAAATTGTTATCCTGCAGCTATCATTAAGGTTACTCTACTCATTTAAAACTCATTCTACTGTTAAAAAACTAAATATGATAACTCAAGTCCTGCTAACACGTAATGGTCGACTGTAATCATTTAATTTACAATGCAAACAATATGAAAATTATTTCACTTCTTTTCAGACTACTTAATTTACCCTCCTATTTTTGTTACATTCATTACTACGTATACGACTGAATCCAGTCGAAAGCATGCTCAGCATTTCGTCATTGCCTGCACTAATAAAGCTCTTGCTCTCAATAAGTTGTTTGTATCTTTTAATTATATAAAATAGACTTAATGCAAATTATCACAACAAATCAAATAATAAACTAAAAAAAAAAACAAACAACTAATACTTTATTTTGAATCTACTTTAAAACAACTTTTTGATATTTTTATTTATCTTTTATTGTGATACTATCAATCTTATTTACACTAACAACTACTAGATGGCAATACTGTATTTTCATTAAATATGTGGTTAAATTTGCCTATAATTATTAAAATATTTTTTCCGAGAAAATTATTATAAGTGACCACATTAAAAAGTAATAACACAAAATAAACTTTAAAAAAAGGAAGTCCTTAGGGGTAACGCTTTTATCAAAAACAAACATTTACAGAATAAAATTGGGTGAACATAATCCAATTATTATAAAGTTATCCCAAAATATCAAATCATTTAACAATAAATTGCTTGAGAAGCGGAAGAAACAAAAACTTAAATAATGATGAACAAAAATGTTAAATCCCAAAGTAAAAAAAGAGGTCCAATCAACTCTAATACTCAGGACAGTGATCCCTTTATTTTAAAACAAATAAAGCCCTCTGGTGTTGAACAATGATATTTCCCCCTTTCAGTTTCCCACTGTCAATAAAAAAATTCTGATGAGAAAAAAAGCGGCTGACATTCAAACTGCCTAATGAAGAAAAACATTAATATATTCGTTCTAACAGAAAAATAAGCAAGACGAGGACTTGTGAAAGACTTGGCATACGAAAACACGATAAAATAATAAGCTAAGTAAATATAATACTAAAAAAAAAAAAGAACCCAAAACTTCAATAATTTTTAACAGAAAAGGAAGATAAAAATAGTAACAAATAAAATTAAATTCTATTTTAAATTATAAACAATGATTAAATTATATAATTTATATCTAATCAATACTAATGGATTTTTAAAATAATGTATACTATATAAAAAATTTAAGTAGTAATAATTATATTATTTTTTGCAGGTTATCTTATCATAACACCCATTCAATTGGCCAAATAAGGTCTTTTTTTTTTTTTTTGTCACTTTCTGCAATTGGGAATCGATTTGAGAGCATTTAGTTCTTTAATTTAATTCGGTCAGCATAAGGTTTTCATTTGCTTACTTTGGAAATGTAAAATTTACTATCTGGAGAAATAAAATAGTATTTTCCCGATTCATAAGTTTTTAAAACAAATGGAAAAAAGTAAAAATTATGTCATTGTTATTAAAAATTTGATTCAAATGATCGAACTATAATTATTAGGACAACATAATTCTTAACTAAGTATAGAGACTCTTTCTAAGTATAATTATTATTTTTTAATAATGTGGAAAGTTATCATGATTTTTTAAATGGAAACTCAGAAGTTTCTAAACATACTTCATAATGATACTTCGAATTATATTTTCTCTTCATTATTGTTTATATACAGCACTACAAAATTGTTCTCTGATGTTTATTATTTACATTATGAAATAATACTTGTAAATAATATTTATTTATAAAGCGCAAGCAGTTAGAAATTAAATCGAAAGGCTGAAACGTCTAGCATACGCTTTTTTTTTTTAGAATGCTCGTATGACAGCCAATCAGATGTAATGAAAGCTGTCTAGAGGGCTCTCAAATCGCAACACAAGACAAAGATTTACAAGAAAAGGATGGTTTCACCTTTTTCTTTACTTAACTTTCTATATATAAGTCAATCTAAAGCATTTTGACTTGAGAGTGTGAAGCTTTAAATATCTCCACATTTAAACTCACTGAGTCTTAATTATAAACAACCAGCTCAAAATCTTATGATACAATCTTTAAGTGTCCATATATATTCATTGGACCATTAGTAAGAATGGATTTCCACTCTTGCTATTAAAAGAAGAGAGGATGCCTTGACAACAGTAAGAAATATTGATTACTATCTATGTTGGCATGTTTACGTATTGACTGGTTTCTAATAGTTATATACTATCCCTTTTAGCTTTAAGCATTATTTCACTTATTATTTAAATAATACATCAGCAATTTAAAAGTATTGCAGTTTGTAATGTTATAATTGACTTTTTATTAGTCTTCATTACATGGACATGTTTATTTCATGTTTAAAGAGGTTTATTTAAACTTCATTGTGTCAATATTTCATTCTTTGTGGTCAAGGTTGCAATCTTTAAATGTCCATATATATTCATTGGATCATTAGTAAGAGTGCATTTCCACTCTTGCTATTAAAAGGAGAGAGGTTGCCTTGACAACAGTAAGAAATATTAATTACTATCTATGTTGGTATGTTTAGGTGTTGAATGGTTTCTAATGAATATATATATAATTGATTTATTAAAACATTATTTTGCAAAGTACGCATTAGTATAAATAGTACAGAGAAAGTCTTTTTTTTTTTTTGTTAAACAAACTGTGAGATTGTTATCAGAAAGTAGTCAGGTATTCATTTTTCATTTCATATACAGATTCATTGGGAAATTAATTTTGCAATTAAGAGATGTATAGTAAATGAAAAACTTTGTAAAAAATATACAAAATCTTAATAGTAACAAAAGATATGGTTATAGTGTCATTTTAAATTTTTGCCAAATTTGTGATAACTTCAAGTCTTTCAATGGTTTTCTACTAATAGTTCAAAATGTTTTAAAAACATCATCTTGGATATAAAATTTACCACTACAGATTTTTGTGGAATTGGATATATTTATTTAGAAATAATATAAAAATTGAAAATGTAAGTTCAGAATTATATCCCTCATACATTGGCTCTTTTTAAGGTTGCTCTTTATACTTGAAATATATATATTTTTAAGTAAAAAGTAAAACACCATGTTATTAAAGAAAAAAAATGGTTTTTATGTTCAGTGAAATACTTTTAAACTATTCCTGCATTTGGAAATATACAAAATACACCTGGGTCTCATTTTACGCGATAGATAGGTTCCTCAGAAAACATGCGCAAACGAAATCGCACAAAAATAGACATAACTTACCTTGAAAAGGGGGGGATACAGACTGTGATTTTTCAAAAATCGCACAAGAGCAAAGCACCAACGTAAAATTACTTTAAAATTCGTGCAAAAAAAAAAAATAAGGAAATAAAATATGACTAATAAAAAATTTCAAATTTGAAAAAAATTGATACAAGACAAACTTTTTAAACTATTTTTTAACTATAATATTTAATTTTATTCAAAACAATATGTATTTTTATGCATACATTTTTTATACACGTTTTAATTATTATCGCTATTTGCCGGTAAACAGGTTCGTTTGCAAACTGATTTTTGCTTCTTCATAAGAGGAAATACAACTAGCACCAACTTCACTCTCATGTTAATTGTTTTCTGGTGACAACGTAATTAGTAATTAATCTTTGAGATGATGATTTTATTAATTGTTTATGAACGCGATATCCAGACATACAACCATTTAGCTCTCGTTGGAATTTAAAAGCATGTTCGTGATTAGTGTCATTTATAAGAAAATAATTTGCCAACTGATTAGAAAGTTGAAGACCTTCTCGAATCATTTTTGAAGTAAAAGGAACAGGTCCCATTTCTGTTTCATTATCTTTTTCTACATTTTCTTCTGTATCTAAACTTTTATTTTTGTCTTTAATTTTTTAATTTTCAATTCCGTTTAAAAATCAAATTTCATTTCACTGCTATTACTCACCTTTTAAAAATAAACTTGTGGACACTAAATGATTAATAATTGATTACATTCTTTTTTAAAAAGCAAAAACAGAATGTGATTTAAAATGCAAAATTAACACACACAATGTTTGAACAAATTTACATTATAATCTTGTAAAATTTTAATGTGTGTATACATAAAATGTGGAAATCATGATTTTAATTTCATTATTGCATAAAATCTTACTATTATAAAGCACTGAAAATATTGAAATTACTAGGATGAAAGTTGAATTCCAATAATGTGCTATTACTTTCAATATAACGTAAGTGCGCGAAATTTATTATTTAAAGTAATAGCGCATTATCGGAGTTCGACTTCCGGTGAAACATTAATCGCGTAACTTCAAAATCGTGTTAAATAAGTCCGCGTAAAAAGAGACCCAGGTGTACTAGAATCCTGGAAATAAATCAGCCTATTTTGAGCATGATTGAATGTTCAACTGCAACTGTGTTAATGATTTTTTTCTTAATTGTTCCATTATACAGTGTCTCAAGGTTGACTGTTTTTCTCTGCAAGCACCATGAATTAAAGCATCTCTTTATAAAGGCATAGTTTAGGTATTCACCACAAATTTTATGGAATTAGCATGTCTGGATAACATGTTGGGACATTACACGTGATATCATATTTCATATCTTAACCCATGATAGAATTGTTTTAGATTGAGAAAGTTGCTATAGAAATATTTGAAATGATTCATATTGTGTATGGCAGCAAAACCACGGGTCATAAATAATGTTGCTTAATGGTTTTCAAGATATCATGGTAGCATGGAGAATCTGGATATAAAAAGGTCTGAAACACACTGTCAAGTTTCATGGCATAACTCTTGCCGAGACATCTATCATCTTAAAGATTTTGTCAATTGATGCAGCATGTAACTTCTAAAAACATGTCATATTTTAACTCAGAAACACTGCATACAAATGAAGTGTATCCACTATATTATGTATTTGTGTGTTGTTTTATATTTATTTTATGTATTATACATCTTTTAAACAAATTAGAATACCTCATAATGTAATCAAAATTTTATTTCAACAATAAACATTCACGTATATATTGCTCATAATATTGTCAAAAATTTTCATCAATGCCACAGCCAAAAAGTATTAATAATATTCCCAACCTACTTTTTGAGTTTATGCCTACACACACATATATATATATATAACTATTAAAAACCAGTCAACACTTTGACAACCCCAATATCTATAACAATCAACAATTTCAAACTGTTGTCAAATCAACTTCCTTTTAACAATAAAGGTGAAATCCATCTTTATTAATGGTCCAATATAATTATATAGATACTAAAGATTGCAACTTGACCACAGAGATTAAGAAGTTTAATAAATCTCCTTAAACAGATAAATATAATGGTTCTGAATGCAGACTAATAAATAGTCAATTATCACATTACAAATTGCAATTATACTTTTCAAATTGCACCCAAAGTATTACTTAAATAATAAATGTAATAATGCTCAAGGATATATATATATAATCTTATAATTGAATATTTATAAATGCAGTGATTTGATATATGTAAAGTATAACTTTAAACATTTTATCCACTTAGGAGCGCTTTTGATTATCCTCATAATCTTTGTCAACTAACACTTTGAAAGGCTAGCCTTCCCACAATTCCATGATCTTAATGTTTGCTGCCTGTCTGTTAATTAACTCTTGGTTGTATTTGTGTATTACCATAGCTTCCTTTTTTTCCTTTTGTTGTTATTTTTTTCCAATTTGCAATATTTTTACATTATTATAATTGAAGTTAAAACTATAAATACATGATTTATTATGGTTGTAAAAAATAGATGCTGAAACATTATTAGTTACTTTGCAATTTTGTTTCATTTTCTAAATCCTTTTTAATAACAATAAGTGCTTTTTAGTTCTTTTTTCCAACATGCATCTCGATTCCCCTGTATATCTGCTACCAAATCTACATGTCCATTTATAAATAATGCAATTTTTATTTATAAATGAGGTTTTATCTTTAGAATTATTTATTAATTTGTTTAATGTAGGAGGTGTGTAAAATGCAATGTCACATATGCCTTTATAAATTTTCCTTATAAAATTTCCTTGATCATTCAAAATATATGGTATTGATATCCATATTTTTTATTAGCTGGAGAATCAATATTATTATTATTATTCTTATATTTCATATTAAAATTTTTAATAACATTATATATATAATTGTAGCCAACATTTAACAATTCATTCAAATACATTTCAATATTTTTAGCTTTATCTGATGAATATTTACAATGACTATTATTTTTAAATAAGAACTTTAAATATGCCATTTTATGTGATATTGGCACTCTTGATTTATATGGAATATAACCTCTTTTTACTATTGGTTTAATGGTCATACAGTAATCCATCTTATATTGATTTCTAATTATTTTAAGATCAAAAAACTAACACACATTGAATTTTTATCTGTTTTTATCCATTTTAAGCCATTTAAATTATTTAATTCTTTAAATAACTCTTTAATTGTATTTGGCCTGCCAAATACAAAAACATCATCGACATATCGATAATATACAGTAATATTTTTTGATAACATTCCTTTTTCATAATATTGTCTTCATATATAAAAATTACAAAATTATGTGTTTGAGCAACAGTAGGTAAACCCATTGGCCAGCCATTGCCCATTTTATAAAAATCCTTCTTAAAAAACTGCATAAATATTTTTTATCAATAAAGCTTAATGTTTCAATTATAAATTTTGTTATTTTACATTGACATTTTTTAAACTTAACATGCTGGAAATAATTTCAATAGATGCTATTCGATCAATTGATCCATACATTTCACTTATACCTAGAATACATATTACATCATTAACATCAATCATAATGTTATAGATTTTACTAACAAAATCAAATGATGACCTTTAATAATGTAATATGTACTCTAGACGTAAGTGAAATGTACAGATCAATTGATCGAATAGTGTCTATTGAAATTATTTCCAACATATTAAGTTTAAAAAATGTTGACATAAAAATAACAAAATTTATAATTGAAACATTAAGCTTTATTGCTAAAAATATTTAGGGAGTTTTTAAGAATTTTTATAAAATGGGCAATGGCTGGTGAATGGGTTTACCTACTGTAGCTCAAATATGTAATTTCTACATATGAAGAAAACATTATGGAAAGTGAATGTTATCAAAAAAATATTACAGTATATTATTGATATATCGATGATGTTTTTGTAAGCAGCAGGCTAAATACAATTAAAGAGTTGTTTAAAGAAATTAAATAATTTAAATGGCTTAAAATGGATAAAAACAGATGAAAATGCAATGTGTGTTCAGTTTCTTAATCTTAAAATAACTAGAAATTAACGTAAGCTGGATTACTGTATGACCATTAAACCAATAGTAAAAAGAGGTTATATTCCATATAAATCAAGAGTGCCAACATCACATAAAATGGCAGGTTTAAAGTCATTCTTATTTAGAAATAATAAGTCTTTGTAAATATTCATTTGATAAAACTAAAAATATTGAAAGGTATTCGAATGAATTGTTAAATGTTGGCTACAATTATAATCATATATATAATGTTATTAAAAAATTTTAATATGAAATACAAGAATAAACATATTAATAATATTGATTCTTCTGCTAATAAAAAAATATGGATATCAATACCATATATTTCGAATGCTCAAGTAAATTTTATAAGGAAAATTTATAAAGGTATATGTGACTTTGCATTCTATGCACCTCCTCCATTAAACAAATTAATAAATAACTGTAAAGATAAAACCTCATTTATAAATAAAATTTGCATAATTTATAAATGAATATGTAGGTGTGGTAGCAGACATATAGATGCACATTGGAAAATAAAGGGTTCAGAAAATGAAACAAAATTGCAAAGTAAATAATAATGTTTCAGCATCCATTTTTTACGACCATAATAAGTCATGTATTTATGGTTTTAACTTCAATTACAATAATGTAAAAATATTGCAAATTAAAAAAACAAAAAACAAAAGGAAAATAAAGGAAGCTATGCTAATATACAAATACAAACAAGACTTAATTAACAAACAGGCAGCAAATGTTAAGATCACAGAATTGTAGGAAGATTAGCCTTTGAAGGTGTTGTTAGTTGATAAAAAATATAAGAATAGTAGAAAATGCTACTAAGTAAATAAAATTTTTAAAGTTATATTTTACATATATCTAATTACTGTATTTATAAATATTCAATTGTAAGATTACATATATTAATTCGAAGAAAACGGACATTGAATTATAATATTATTATGTGTATATATTACATATTGTAAGGGTCACTTACAATCACCAGGAACCCACTTGTCCCAGTCTAATCAACTACTAATTCAAGCCATAAGAAATATGAAGCCTATCAGAAAAAAACACCTTAATGAAGAACAGATGGGTAGGTTGATATTTTTTTTAGAAAAAAAATAAATCAAAATATATATAAACAAAACCAAATTATTGCAATTAAAAGGAAAAGTGTAACAATAATTATAATTCAATATAAACTGGAAGATCACTTATATGTGTGTGTGTGTGTTAAAAAAGTGCATAAAACAAAAGTGATTGTTTTATGTTACTACTGACTGATTTTGACGACACCAGAAAAGAGCAATCACACAAAGCGATGACCTCATGTCAAGCTATTGCTATGTAACCAAACACAGAAACATAATAAAAAATTAATTGGATGATTATTTTAGCCTGATAAATTTATAGTGTATGCGTAATAATAGGTCAGCATGGTAAGACATGAGCTCCATATATTCACAATCGGAAAGAATGATCAATCGATCTCAATTTGGTTCGGAGAGAAGAGAGAACATATATATATATATATTCCATTATGGGGAGGTCTTCCTATTTTTTTTTTTAAATCAGCCATCATTAATGAACGTCAACATCATCTGTAAGCAAGCTACAGAGCAATATACCTACTTAAACTAATTTTCAAAAACCAAATTGACGAAATTTGAAAGGCCAAGAGAAATCCAAATTGACGAAAGCAAACTGAACTATAACTGCGTGGTAACAAATTAAATAATAATTGATAGTTCTACATTATTGTTAAAATAACAGTAATCGACAATTTTTTTCTTCACTCACTATAACTTTAAAAAAATTGTATATATTAATAATAACAAGAGTAAGTCAAAAGTGACAGAGAACTAAAGCATTAATATCTACATCAAACTATGCCTATAATATTCTATTATGCATCAATGTTAGAGTGCAATGTGTAGAGGCTAGAATGTAGATATGTAATAAAGAAGCCAATGCCATTCTAATACTTAACATCATGGAGAAACTCATAAGCAATGAGAATGACTTTACAGAGGAAAATGTTGACAGTCTACAGAGTTCCATCAAGATTTTTATTTTGAGAGAGACCATATGAGAATAGCTTCACCTTACCATCAGTTAAGTTAAAAAACATGAATTCTTTATGCAGACTTTATCCTGGAAAGAATGAACTCACCTAAATGTTGATATCAATAAGCTGAAAAACACTTATTCGGTGTACGCTATTTTAAATCATAGTGACATTGATATAAATGGTTACTGTGATCATTATTTTGTTTTTATGTTTGACAAATCTTTGTGAATTAGCATAGAAAGGGTGATTTAACTATAAAAAGGAGGGGGAAGACTAACTTTAGTTAGATGATTTTTTTTAAAATAAAATTTAGAGTAATGCTCCCAACCCCGATATCCTGATATGAACTGTCCAGTGGGAGAGGTAAGATTTTTCTTATTTTTATCTCTACACATTAATTACGACAATTGACAGAACAGAATTTTCGTTGTGCTATATTAACCCTTATTTATTTGTTTTTTGATATGATTGACAAATGCACATCATGTAAATGGTCTATACTATAATATTAGGGACTTACACTGTTAAATAAAAAAAAAAAGGAGAAAGGGTCCCTAAAAAAAATCCCAGGATCTGCACATGAAATGGACAATCATTAGAATTTAATAACATGTCTCTGTATCATATTAAATTAGCAAATTTAGTTATTACTTTTTTTGTAGATGTTAATAAAATAATTTATTTCTTTACTTCTGTACTTAATGCAAATAGCGGTTGTCAAATGAATGAATTTCTACTGCAGGGAAGGTGGGTAGGAAACTTGATATTTAATTATAGAAGCAGCAGAAAATCAGCTTTGGTATTGAATGCTATTCAAATTAATCATTATTGTTAAACATTTTGTTTGTAAATAAACTTTGTTAATTTGTTTCATATCAAATTCGGTCTCTTTTATATATCATATTCAATGTACACTCATTCAAACTTACTACATCATTTAAGGGCATACACATCCATATAAACCCTTATGCAACCAATATGATAAATTATTAAAGCATGTATGACAAGACTGCCATTGACATAGGAATATAACAACTACTTTTCTCTAGCTGATTCCATCCCTGATGAGAATCAAATGTGATTATTCCCTGAGTTTGAATACTGGTACATAACATGGCTAGAAAGGGAAAGAGATATAGATGAACTAATCCAAATCATATCTGAATTTAATAGAACTGTGATCTAATGTATTAGAGATGGATGTGGTTGAGGGCTAGGTACTTCATCATGCTATGACAAGAAGCCAACTGAGGACCCAAAGTCAGACCATGAATTAGATTTCACATCTGTGTACAAGTAACCAGCCCATTACAGTATATATCATTAAAAGCCAACCAAAACTTAGACAACCCCAATATCAATAACAATTTCATGGACAGTATGCACATTAATATCCAACATCATACGATTATGAAGGATGTAAAACATTTGTGGCTATTAGGTGAAAAAGTGGTTTCTAAATGCAGATAGTTCAAAAAGAAAGTCAGGAAAAATGAAACAAAATATAGTTGAGGAAGATAGGATAGAGTATGTTTTTAGTGGAGTGACAAGAGATATGGATGGAAAAATAAGCAATGCAATGGACCAAAAAATAAGTAAGATAGAGGGAGAGATAAAGGATCTAAACAAAATCAAAATCATTAGAGATTAAGTGTGAGGCAGTTAAAGGAATTATTGAATAGGAATGATAAGGAAGAATTAGATAATGAAGTCCAGAATGTAGAAAAGAATATTATGGATGAAGTAGGGAAAGGAAACTATGAGACAGTATTGATAGAAGATTCACTAATTAGAGAATGTGGAGATATAATTACAAGGGAAAATAGAAACAGGTATGTAAGAATATGTCTGCCTAGAGCTAGAATTAGGGATGTTACAGATAAGGTAAAGAGACAAAGGAGTAAAGATGTGTGTTATGGTAGGGACACATAATTTGACAGAGCCTTCAGAGCGAATAATGGATGAGTATATAGAAATAATTACTAATTTGAGTAAGATTAAAGAAAAAATAGGAAGTTGGATTATTAGCAAGAAATGATAATAGATATGTTAGATAGGGCATATTCTATAAATGAGAAATTGAAAAAATTTTGTGAGAGAAATGATTTTATGTTTATGGATATGTAAGATTCTTTTATTAGTAAGAGAGAGTAATAATGTAAAGATGGATTGCAGTTAGCAAAAAAAGGAAGTGAAGTTTTAGGGAGTTTGATTTATAAAAAATATAGTTTGGGAAAGTTATAAAGGGTGGTGGGGTTTTAAGTTGCAGTGTTATCAGAAAGAAGATGAATGGATGAGATGTGGAGAGAGAATGGGTCTGTAAAATTAATGGTAAGGAAGTTATTTATAAATGTAATTGAGAAGAAAGAGTCAAAAGAATTTATAAAAGAGTAGTTAGGAAAGAAGAAATTGTTAAAATCGGATATTTGAATATGCAAGGTAATTAGAAATAAACAAAGCAGTTAAAAATTAAGAGCTTGAAAAATTAGCAGAAGTGGAGACACATCTAAGAGACGAAGAAGAACATATACTGGAAGAATTGGTATGGCAGGGTATAAATAGAAAAGAAAAAAGAGTGGTGGTGTAGGAGTTATGTCAAAAAAATATTTAAAATATTGTTAAAATGTCAAGAACATTTGTGGTTTGAGATAAGGTTAGGAAGACAAGAATGGATGGTGACTATAGTGTATATAGCCACTGGAGATAGTCAAACTATAAAGGAGTGAAACAGTTAGCACATATGAATGCCTAGTTAAGGATATACAGAGTTTCAAAAAAAGGGGGTAGAGAATAATGGCTATAGGGGATATGAATGGGCATATTAAAAAATTGATGATATAGATAACAAGAATGGACAGCTTTTGAAGAATTTTTGTTAGGGAGTGAATTTGAGTATTAGAAATGTGTCAAATATTTGAGGGGACAATACACATGGTCTAAAAATAATATATTTCACACAATAGATTATGTATTAGTAAAGAAAGTGGGAATGAATAAAGTATGTAAAATTAAAGGGTTTGATAATGAAGAGAGAGTATGTAATAGTGATCATAATTTCTTTATAATAAAAATGGTTAGTAATGTGATGGAAAATAGTGATAAAAGTAGAAAGGATAGTGAAAAATATGCATGGAGAATGAATGATAAGAATAAGTTAGAAGAATATAAAATAAAAGTTGAAGAAACCATAGAAGTATTGGTTGGGGATGAATATAAGTTCTGGTGTGGTGAAGTAGAAAAATGGCAAATATGGTTTTAAATAAAAATATTCAGAAGAATAAAAATAATAGAAAATTGAGAATTAATAAAAGTGAAAAAGAGAGGAGGGAAAGCATGCAGAGAATATAAGTGTGCTATTAAAATTAAGGAAAGTGAAAAAGATGTTAAATGGGAAAAGTTTTAGAAAAAAAAAAGTTGGCCAAGGATAGATAATTATAGAGAGAGAATGAAATTAAATAGTAAATTGTTGGAGGATATAAATAAAAGTGGAAGAGATGGGAGTAAAAAATTTTGGAAATACATTAAAAGAATGTAGGGAAAAGAAAAATAATATTACTAGATGATGAGGGAATAGAGAATAGCTCTATAGAAAAATTAACCTTAATCTATTTCAGGATGACAGAAAATCACCTTTTGTCCAATTCGCCTCCAAGTGAATTTTTTTCTAAGTATTACATGTTAAAATGCATATAAAACAGGATATTTTATTATAATAAATTTTTCGTTCCAAAAAATTTGTGCTAAAAGGCATGAAATTCAAAACTCCCACTCTTACAATAGACATGAGCCCTGCCTTGACATGTTCAGCCATTGTCTGTTGCCAAGGCTCTAAAATGTTCAGTGTTTTACAACATTGTAGTTCCAATGATGCAAAAACAAACATGTTTATTTGTGAATTTATTACGGTTTTAGATATTTTTTTAAAAATAATTTGCACTATATTTATTAGATATCAAGAAATATTAATAACTTATTTTGACATGAAATACTTTATTTTCAAAAATATAACATTATATTAGCAGCTAACAGATTTCTGTGGGCATAGTAGCTGAGAGATTCCTGACTCCGATAAAGGAGAAGTCACAGTGCATCTCATCTTATCATCAATGTAAAAAGTAAAATGAAAATGTTTGGTAGGTTGCAATTTATGGATAATAAGAGAACAGTCAAAATAGTATTTAATTTGATTATGAGTAAAGGACAGGCAACAAGATGAGTGAGAAAAGTAGTATGGTGTGCAGAAGATTTGGATAAAAACTTTATATTGATATACTTATACAAAAGGTGGAATGATTGTGATAGGAGAATTGTTGAGTGTTATAGTGCCAAAGAATGGGATAGAAGAATAGATGCAATAATAAAAAATAGGGAGTTGGAAAGACGGGGAACTAATATGGAGAATAAAAAGTTTAAAAATATAAATAAGTAAACAGAATATTGGGTGTGAGTCAATTTATGATAATAACAAGGTAAGTAGTTTACTGTTTAAAGCCTGAACAGAATCATTAACAACAAAGGAATATACACATAAATGGTGAAATGTGGGTGATTTAGTCTGCATGTTATGTAAGGAAAGCATAGAAAATATTAGGCATCTATTAATTGAATGCAAAAGCTTATAAGTAGAAAGGGTACAAATATTAAAGTTGTGGAAGAAGAAGCAAATATAAACAAAGTGATGACATAGAAAGTGGGTTCTTGATCTTTATGCTGGATTAGGAAAAAGGGATCTAGATATAAAGGTCATGGTGTGGACAAAGATGATGATGTGGAAATGGGATGGAGTGAGAAAAATATGGGAAAAATGTAAGAGCAGGGAATGGAAAGGGAAGATAAGTTAGCTAACAGGTTTCTCTGGATATAGCAATTGAGAGATTCCTGATTCTGAAAAAAAAAAGAAGCCATAGGGCATCACATCACATATGAGATTTAGATAATTTCTCAAAAGCATTGTGAACATTGCAATAGTAAAAAACGAAAATATGTAGATATAATCATAAAAATTCAAATATTATAAATATTCTCTCATAGGTTTTTATGCATGGTCTTATCAATATAAATAATAATAATCCACAAAAAGTTGCTCAATTTCAGTTCTGGTGAACAAAAAGTCCATGAAAAAAGATGTATCATATATATACGGAATTACTTCAAAGAAATTAATTTTACTATTATTTTGTTCAATTTATTGCGTCAAAGAAGATATGGAACCCTTATCAATACAAATATACTGGGAAACTTTTTTTAATTCTAAAACAATAATGGCAAGATCATAAAATTGATTAGAATAGTCTTCAGTTTGCTGGATATGATGTCACTATTGTAAGAGCATATCTTAATTAGATTATGCATGGGAAAAAGATAAGCAGCAATTGATTTCTTAAAAATATATTTTATCATGATGATGATCTGTGGAAAAAACAAACCCGTTAGTTATTCTAAAAAGATATATGATTGCTTTCATTGATGTTATAATCCAACTTATTTTCAATTAAAGGTCTTTTCCAGATTCCATCTTATCTTCATCAGATTGAGAATTCATCACTACAAACCAATATGAATAGGTAAGATATATTCAATAGCAAAAACAGGCCAATAGGGGGATGATGCTCAGTAAATATGATTGCCCTCATTACAGAAGGGAATTAGGATATAAATAAGCAGTCTATTGGAAGATAAGTTGTCAAAAAAAATGGCTAAAGCAGTGAGGCAACCTCGTGCTAGAAATAGAACCTTCTGGAATATAAACCTGACATGAGGCAAACTGTCATAGTACAGCTAGAAGTGTCAATATATCTCCACATGAGGCAACTGCCACTATACAGCTGGAAGTGTTAGGTAAATGTTTACAATAGAACTGGAAGTCACTAAAATATAAACATCACCATGAACAAGCTGTCACAATATATCAGAGAGATCTACTCATAGAGCAAATGGCTAGAATATAAGCCTTATAAGTGGCTAGTTGTCACAGGATAGATGTGTCACCATACCTATACACAATGCAAGCTGCGACAGTATAGCTGGACTTGTTTAAACCTAATCACAACCTGAAGTACCTTGCTACAATAGTTGCTAAGCAAAAAGCTGCAGCTAGCCAAAGATATAACAATTATATAGTAAGCAATAATGAAATATTTAAATGATATTTTTATGAGTCTGTTTATTACAATCATACCTAAACAGAATAGATATAGTGCTCTCAGAAAGTATTGCTCCGATGAGCTCAACACTTTCAAAAGCACACCCTCCAGAATAGATATAGTGCACTCAGAAAGTATTGCTCCGATGAGCTCAACACTTTCAAAAGCACACCCTCCCCCTAGATAGAAGTTTTAAAATAAGGATGTTACACCCATGGGTTATTTAGATCTTTATTAATTACAAAAAAATTACAGCTAACATTATTAGATCATCAATAAAAATTAAGAAATCAAATGTGAGAGATTGCTTGTTTACTGCAAAAACAAAAAAAAAAAATGCTCGAAATAATTTTTTTTCATGGCAGAAAAAAAATATCATAATTCAAAAATTGCCTCATTAGAAGAGTTTGATTCAGCATATCCTGAAAAGTGACCAGCCTACATGGATCGAGTGTTTTCTTATATGCAAGTTAACAAAATTAAAAAGCCTGAATTAAGATTAACTACATTTGTGGTGATCTGCAGTTCTCAAACATATGAGATCTTACATTCATAGAAAGATCAGATATCTCTGGTTGATCTTGATTTTAATGAAGCACTATCTCCACTGTCAAACTTTTTCTGCTTAAAACCCTTAAAAAGTAATGCAGAAATATCAATTCAATCTCCGTACACAAGGGGAGAGGAGGAAAAAACAAGAGATTTTTGCCATTAAGTTCAGGAAGCTTGTATTTACCTGTGAATCAGGGATTTATTAAACAAACTCTGAGAAATCATTTTCATTTGAGGAAAATCTAAAACCTTAATATCACATTTAATTTGGCTGTCTCTCGTGTGACTCTAGCTGAATTGACTGCAAGTTAAGTGATTATTGAAGAAATGGATCACAGTGTTAAATTTGTCAATCAGAAAACGGTTAAACAAATAACCAGCTGACAATAGTAAAAACTGTCTTGCTATAGATGCGACAAACCAAAACACACACACACAGAGATGTATAAACTGGCATATAATTTGTAGTTATTATAAACATGTTGATCATATAGGTGTTTGTTTGTTTGTTTTTTTAAAAAAATTACTCAGAAAATAAGGAAAAATCCATTCTAAAAAACCAGAAAAGCAATGTAAAATCAAATGAAAACGAAGACTGTCTAAATAAGGTGAGACATTGATTAGCCTTTAAATGCACAATTATTATTAATGATATGCCAATAACAATGGAATTGAATACTGGGTCGTTCATTGTGTTAAAAGCATGTCGGTTATCATTAATATAAAAAACAATCAAAGCAATCAAATACCACTCTTGGGTCCAACAAGAGTTAAAGTAAAACAATTCATTTGTCTCTTATTGTGTATACTGCTAAGCAGAGGAATTTATTAGGCCATAATTGGTTCAATCACTTGGGTTTTTACAGTAACTAAAGTAAATCAGATCACAAAAATCAAATCAAAAAGGATTTATCCAGATATAGGTGATAATAAACTGAGTTTGAATCTTAAGATAATCCATTAAAATAGAAACATTAAAGTTCAGATCGATGACCAAGTTCTATGCCATATGTTCAAGGGAATCACCAAATGAGTTTCAGCAATTGTAATCAAATTGAAAGGATTGCAAACAGTGGTTTTTCAAACAGCAGAGGGACAGCAACATCACAAGCACAGAGACAAGTTAAGATTGAACTATTGATCACTAGATATCATTAGAGCAATGATCTTCAACCCTTGGTCCGTGGACCGGCGTTGGACCACAGAAGTTTTCGGCCAGTCCATGCTAGACTGGCAGGAAAGTTTGTAATAACAAAATAATAAAAGTTTAAACTTTTAATTAATATAAACAATTTTTATTTATTTTTTCATCTCATTTTTACCCAATTAAAAAAAAAGAAACACAACGAAAACAATATCTAATCAATCATACATAAATTAATTTGTTTTTCTAGTTATCACAGATGTTTATTGGGAGGGGGGGTAGAATTAACTTTTTTATTACTTTTCTAAAAAAATTAAAAATTAAAAAAAGTTTTTTATTATACAAACTCCATATACACCTGGGTCTCGTTTTATGCGGATTATTTTAATACGATTTTGAAATTATGCGATTTATGTTTCTTCTTAATATCTTTAATATTTCACTATATTTATTAGATATCAAGAAATTTAAATTACTAATAACTTATTTTTGACTTGAAATACTTTTTTCTTCAAAAATATAACGTTATATTAGTAGCTAAGGTGAATATGGCCTGAAGCTGTATTTAGAATTTAGCTTCTATGTAAATAACCTACTTATACTAATGAGTAAATAATAATAATAGATTTATATGTACATATAAAATTTTTGAATATTCAAAAATTTTTAACTTTTAAAATGTATTTTTTGTTAGACATAACAGAAACAAATATTTTTTTAGATTTTTAAAATAAATAATAACGAAGATTTTATTGATTTTATAAACTGAAAGTAATCGTTCTAATGATAATTTTTTTGTTTTGATTGCACGCTCATTTTTTTTAATATAGAAACAGCACAAGACTGAAAGTGGCGCTAGTTGTACCTCACATCACAAAACTGATGTCTTACCAGTTCACAAACGAAAGCATATAGCGGCAATGATTAAAATATGTATGAAAAAATGTAAAATTAAATACTGTAGTTAATAAAAAAAGTAAAAAAAAGTTTGTCTTATATTAATTTTTTTCAAATATTTGAAATTTTTTATTAGTCATACTTTATTTCCTTATTTTTTTAATGCGAATTTTAAAGTAATTTTTCATTGATGCTTGACTTTTATGCCAATTTCTGAAAATTACAGCCCCTATCCCCCATTTTTCAAGGTAAGTTATGTTTATTTTTGTGTGATTTCTTTTGTGCGTGTTTTCTGAGAAACCTACCTACCACATAAAATGAGACCCAGGTGTATATATTACAACGATCGAAATGCAAGTGAAGATCGAATCTAACCGCAAAAACAATATCTGCAACTACCAGGGCGCCATCTAGGCATTCGAGCCTAGAAAAATTTATAAAGTAGGCAGATACGCGCTGTTAAGATTCCACTTTATTTAAATATTCCGATCGTTAGCCCAAGTCACTAGCTCAGTGGAGACGCAGAGATAAAAATCTATATCTTAATTTATATCTTAAATATCAATAAATAAAAGCCACTGCCAGAAATTAACACATAAAAATATTTATTTACGCACATATAAAATAACATTTAAATTTTGAGGAATAAATTCAACATTTTAGATTTTTCTATTAATCTTTTAATTTTACATTTAACTAAGTTTCAATGAGTTTAATATTTTATTTAGATAGTCAAGTATGAATAGACTACATAGATCTGCATTTGAAAAGAAAATATTCTTCCCTGATTTAACCTTAGGCAACAAATTTCGCAACAAAACTGGCGCCAATCCATCTGATACATTCATGTATTCAATGTAGCATGATACGACAACACAAAATACTATACTGTCAGGAAAGTACATCTGAACAGTAAGTAGAATTAGAGAAGACATTGACTCTCCACCAACAGGAATGTTACATCTGTTGGCAAGTAGAACAATAAACAAAAAACTCCATAGGAATGGACTGCGGTCTTCTGCCGACTTACAAACCCATCCATAGGCAAACAGAAGGTGTGTGGCGTATATATGCAATCCTGCCCATAGCAGACCTCATACTACATCTACTAATTACACAAATATATCCAATCCATTGAGCCAATTCAACTACGAAACGAATAACCTAAGATTACCCTCCCTTAATATAACTTTACAAAACTATATAGCCATTCACGCCCGACTTAAATTTAACATTTAGATACGTTCGCACAAATGAATTTTATAAAATTTGTTTTAAAATGTTGAGTATAGATCAGCTGCACAGATTCCATGGTCAAAAACATCCCAAATTAAACACAACCGATCAAAATACAAAGTCATCGATAAGCGTCACTTGCATAGGGAATATACAAATCCCATTAGCATTCATCGTAAGATGCTTGCAGTGATATCGTTGACATATATTCTAATCGAATGTGAAAACCACAACATTATCAACAGCTAACGAATCTATGCAACGTCTATACCCAACCTTAAATTTCATCATTTAAAATTTAAACAACAAATAATTTATACAATAAGAGAAAAAAAAAAATGGAAATGATTTTTATCAATCGGAAAACATATAAAATTAAACATTATTAATTTGATTTAAAAACTTACAAAAGTCAGATAAGAGTCCGTTTTTAACATTTAAGTTGGCTTGTTTATCAATTTATAAAACTTGACGAAAGTTCTTAATTGATTTTAATAATTGTTCATTTCATATAGCTTATGGTAGAAGAGTCCAGGTTCCTGTTTTTAATTCCCGCGATGCCTCCATTGGAAGATAATGTTCTGGAGATGGCAATAGCTGGTTCAAGGTATCACAGTCTTTTCCTTTTTCTTTTTTTAAATAGAGAGTGTGGTATGTGCATCATACCACAACTCTCAAACACACAACGCTGGAACTGTCCGAAAAAACTGTATTTCCCTTTTTATATTAATCCACATGGATTGACTGAACAAAGACGTCACTAATCCAAATTTTCGTTCGGGTCTGGGCTGAGGCTTGGTGCTTCCATTGGTCAAGCTAAAATCTCTTTATTCTCTTATCTAATTTACTCTCTGACTTTTTAATTAGACAGCTTTTGGGATAATTAATAAACAATCATTTCCATTTACAGATTACAGGAATTAATTAATACCTGTTTTTATTTTTACTTACGTTATTTCTTTTTTAAACTATTTTTATTTTTAAATCTTTTTTTATAAAAAAAAGTACATTCAAATACCTTTTTTTATTTATTAAAAAAAATATTTTTAAAGTTTAGCATCTGTGCGAATATATATACGTTTAACAAACATTTTAATTTTAGCATTTAGTTTTTTTACTTTTATTTGCGAACTTTTAAGTTTTTATTTTAAATTAATGTAACGACATATTTATATATCGTTACATATCAGTAAACTTCCTCAAAAAACAAAAACATTAAAAAAAAAAAAGAATTTACTTAGTGTTAGTAATTACGTTACACAAATTGATTATATATGAAAATTTCAAAAGGACAAAACTTTTTTTTACAAGACAAAACAGTAATTACACACAAATATAATGATTACAAAAAAAAAAGTTGACTGTTGATTCCCTATTACCAGCTAAATTTCTGCCCCCTCCCTTCCAAGTTTCATTTCTCCTACCTTTAACTATTACTTAGGCAAGTTGAACGATTAGATTTTAATTTATACAAGACTTTTTTTTTTTTAAAAAAAATATGATTTAGATTTATTATTACGTTTTATTTATTAGTTTTTATTCCTCGAATTTATCTCTACATATGCGCAATTTTTCTTACTGGCAGCACTTTTTAAACAAAACTTCAAACTGCAACTCCACGTCAATACAACAAATATATTTATACTAATTTCAGAAAAAATATTACGGGCATGATTTATTTTCAAAAGTACTAGTGGTTTATTAAACATCTGGCTATAACTTTACGTTAGTACAAAAATGTACTTATTTCAGAAAAAACAACAAATGTTATTTGCATGATTCACTTTTAAAATTCTCAGGGCACTCGTGATTTATTAAAGATAGAAAATTTCATCATCATCAATTCCCCTTCTCAGGGTCAATCTCTGAGGTAAGGCCACACTTGGGACGCCAATTATAACAATCGAAATGCAAGTGAAGATCGAATCTAACCGCAAAAACAATATCTGCAACTACCAGGGCGCCATCTAGGCATTTGAGCCTAGAAAAATTTATAAAGTAGGCAGATACGCGCTGTTAAGATTCCACTTTATTTAAATATTCCGATCGTTAGCCCAAGTCACTAGCTCAGCGGAGACGCAGAGAGAAAAATCTATATCTTAATTTATATCTTAAGTATCAACAAATAAAAGCCACTGCCAGAAATTAACACATAAAAATATTTATTTACGCACATATAAAATAACATTTAAATTTTGAGGAATAAATTCAACATTTTAGATTTTTCTATTAATCTTTTAATTTTACATTTAACTAAGTTTCAATGAGTTTAATATTTTATTTAGATAGTCAAGTATGAATAGACTACATAGATCTGCATTTGAAAAGAAAATATTCTTCCCTGATTTAACCTTAGGCAACAAATTTCGCAACCAAACTGGCGCCAATCCATCTGATACATTCATGTATTCAATGTAGCATGATACGACAACACAAAATACTATACTGTCAGGAAAGTACATCTGAACAGTAAGTAGAATTAGAGAAGACATTGACTCTCCACCAACAGGAATGTTACATCTGTTGGCAAGTAGAACAATAAACAAAAAAACTCCATAGGAATGGACTGCGGTCTTCTGCCGACTTACAAACCCATCCATAGGCAAACAGAAGGTGTGTGGTGTATATATGCAATCCTGCCCATAGCGGACCTCATACTACATCTACTAATTACACAAATATATCCAATCCATTGAGCCAATTCAACCACGAAACGAATAACCTAAGATTACCCTCCCTTAATATAACTTTACAAAACTATATAGCCATTCACGCCCGACTTAAATTTAACATTTAGATACGTTCGCACAAATGAATTTTATAAAATTTGTTTTAAAATGTTGAGTATAGATCAGCTGCACAGATTCCACGGTCAAAAACATCCCAAATTAAACACAACCGATCAAAATACAAAGTCATCGATAAGCGTCACTTGCATAGGGAATATACAAATCCCATTAGCATTCATCGTAAGATGCTTGCAGTGATATCGTTGACATATATTCTAATCGAATGTGAAAACCACAACATTATCAACCGCTAACGAATCTATGCAACGTCTATACCCAACCTTAAATTTCATCATTTAAAATTTAAACAACAAATAATTTATACAATAAGAGAAAAAAAAAATGGAAATGATTTTTATCAATCGGAAAACATATAAAATTAAACATTATTAATTTGATTTAAAAACTTACAAAAGTCAGATAAGAGTCCGTTTTTAACATTTAAGTTGGCTTGTTTATCAATTTATAAAACTTGACAAAAGTTCTTAATTGATTTTAATAATTGTTCATTTCATATAGCTTATGGTAGAAGAGTTCAGGTTCCTGTTTTTAATTCCCGCGACGCCTCCATTGGAAGATAATGTTCTGGAGATGGCAATAGCTGGTTCAAGGTATCACATTCTTTTCCTTTTTCTTTTTTAAATAGAGAGTGTGGTATGTGCGTCCTACCACAACTCTCAAACACACAACGCTGGAACTGTCCGAAAAAACTGTATTTCCCTTTTTATATTAATCCACACGGATTGACTGAACAAAGACGTCACTAATCCAAATTTTCGTTCGGGTCCGGGCTGAGGCTTGGTGCTTCCATTGGTCAAGCTAAAATCTCTTTATTCTCTTATCTAATTTACTCTCTGACTTTTTAATTAGACAGCTTTTGGGATAATTAATAAACAATCATTTCCATTTACAGATTACAGGAATTAATTAATACCTGTTTTTATTTTTACTTACGTTATTTCTTTTTTAAACTATTTTTATTTTTAAATCTTTTTTTATAAAAAAAAGTACATTCAAATACCTTTTTTTATTTATTAAAAAAAATATTTTTAAAGTTTAGCATCTGTGCGAATATATATACGTTTAACAAACATTTTAATTTTAGCGTTTAGTTTTTTACTTTTATTTGTTTTTATTTTAAATTAATGTAATGACATATTTATATATCGTTACAATATATAACTTCATCTTGTATATTTAACATTGTTGTTTTGATCAGTTATAACAATTATGCTCATCTAAGGCTAAGCAGTTTACATCTTTAATTTATCTATAAATTTCTGCCAGTCAGTGAAACCTTATCCTTATTTTTGCCAGTCCGCGAAACCGTATCCTTATTTTTACCAGTCCACAGGCATGGAAAGGTTGAAAGACCACTGATTTAGAGTCACCAGCCAGTATTAAAGAAGTTACAAGGTCCAAAATCATTAGATCTGTCAACGAAGACACCAGATCAACAAATGAAGACACTAGAATTGCTCATGGAGACACAAGACCTGCTGATAATACCTAATAAAGTCTATGAATCTCATAATGGAATCAGACCTAAAAAAACCAGGAAACAGCAAAAATGTCCACTGAAGGATCCCAGTGGCTTATTTTAGCCAGAAGGAGGGAATGTTATAACTCAACTTATCTTCAACTAATGGACTTGTCCTAATTTTATAAAGTAATTTTTTCACAAAATATATAATAAATATATATGAAAATGCATAAGAAAATATATACATTATAATGATATAAAAAATAATGAAGAATCAATGTACCTTAAAACTATCTATTTGGCTTATATAGTTTATCAAATAATTGGTGAAAACCAATAAGAAACTATAACAAACAATTTAAGCAATCTATATTTATTATAATAATCAAAGCATAATAGCTAACATGATTTCTTAGCAGGATTTGTAATTTAGGATAAAAATTATACATAATTATCAATTATATAAGGCTAGAATTTAATTACATAAAACTCAATTCTAAAACTAATTCAGACCCACTAATGAAATAATGATAACTAATAACTTTCATTCACCCTTTCTTATTCATATAACATAATTTTATTATTAATGGAGTATTTAAGCACTCTCTAAAAATTTAGTGTGAAAATGAGATATAAGATTTTATATATAATAGCCAACTACTGAACTATAAACTAGGACAATATAAGATCCACATAATCAGTACTAGAGATACCACCTTTATTAGTTATACCAAGTACCAAACATTACTAACCACAAATTAAAATAGGCTTAAGTATTATTTACATTGAGCAGATATTTATTTAATATTATTGTATTATTTCAAATATAAGATGCACTTTTTTTTTCCAAATTTTGGACACAGAAAAGAGGGGTGCTTCATAAATTAGAAATAAAAATTTTAACATCTTATTTTTGAGGATCTTTGCTTCATGCTATATACATGCGCATATTATGATCATTGATCCTGTGTAGAATAGCATGTTAAATCTTTTTTAATCAAAAGAAAGATAATTTAACATTAGATGTCAATATTTTTTGGATTAATTTCATACATGGCTTTAATTCTTTCAAACTGCTACTTTTAATGTTATTTTTCCAATTTTACCATTATTTTATTGAGAAAATCATACTGAATAATCTTTAGAATTTTTTACAACTAATAAATCAATATAACAATGAGATAAGAATATGTCTTCCATGCTAATTTTCTTGTTCTATAAACAAGAGAATGTAAGTCAATGATTTTGACAGTTCCGATATCTTAGTTTTGATTTTCAAAGTGAAAACATATTTTAGTATTGTTATTTTACTGAGAAAACCATAATGAAAAAACTTTAGAATTATTTTACAACTAATAAATCAATATAGCAATGAGATAAGAACTTGCCTTCCATGCTGATTGTTTCTTGTTCTCTACACAAGAGAGTGCCTGTCAATAATTTTGACAGTTCTAATATCTTCATTTTGATTTTCTAAACAAAAATGTTTTAGAATCTTTTATCATTATTTTTGCCAATTTTACTATTATTTTATCTGTACTTAATAACCTTTAGATTTTTTTACAATTAATAAATCAATACAACAAGAAAAAACCAGCCTTCCATGGCATTGCTTGGTTGTTTCTTGATATCTGCACAAAATAGCACCTGTAAACAATTTTGACAGTTCCGATATCTTTGTTTGATTTTCAAAATGAAAACATGTTTTAGAATCTTTTTTACACTTTACAATTTTTTTCAGAAAATATTTATGAAAATATTAATTATTTTAGAACAATGATTCAGATTTTAATAGAAATTTACCTTTATACAAAAACAAATTGACAAAGAAATTATAATGTTCAGCTGTAATTTATAATTCCATGACAAAAATATGTTTCATGTTGACTGATATAAATTATTTTTCCTAATTATAAAGAGAAATTTATTTTTAAAAAGCTTTCATTTATTTTAATAATCTGATAAATTCTTAATTTGCATTTTAGAAAAAGTTTTTAATCAAAAGAAAAAAGATTTACTAATAATGTTAAAAGTCAATACCTTATATTTTAAAATCTTTTTTTTCTTTGAAAAAAAAAAAAATATATATATATATATGCATTTTCACTTAAAAAAAAAGACTTTGTAATGCAAACAATATATGCATAATTTTAAGTGGCTTTTGTAATTTTCGAAAGATATTCCTGAAGAAATTATTTAACAAATCTCTCTTAAAATTTTGCACTGCTAATGATTTAAATGGACTGAAGATAATATATCCTGATGAAATAGTGAAGATGAGAATTCAAGTTCTGAAAATGAAGATGTAGAAAGTGAATGTATGTCTAAAAAGATTTGTAACAAATTAGATGAGGTTATTGCATTTATATTAGTTCCTATTTAAATAAATAAAAATGTTTCTTATTTTTCAATAAAATCATTTTTAATTCTTTTTTCCAATTCTCTGAGCTTAAAATCCTACTGCATCTTAAATTTGGGGTGTCTTATATATGAAGTAATACAGTATTTTTATGATTCCCAATTTAAAAAAATTGAAAAACTCTAGAAATTACCATAACAAGAGCTAATTAATAAATTTAATAATTCTTTCTATATGTATTACAGAATATTCAAATTTCATCTATATTTTCCTTGAATTTATTAATATTGATCTTATATTCATCTTCTTTCCTTCATTCTATTTTTATATTCCCATTTGTTAAGCATGAAATAAAGATTGTGAATTTTTATTAATTTAAATTAATAATTTTTATTAGTCATTCATTAGACCAGAGATTATTCACTTAATGAATAATATTTCTGTAGTGTAATTTTCATTACACCACTCTCATGCAAGGTGAGGTTTCTATCCACTTTTAACACCTTGTAGAGGGATGTATTCACAAATATATGACCAAAATAATGTGAAAAAGATATATGATCCCCCAAGATGCACATTTCATGCTGAACCAGCATTCATCAATTGGCCCAGATCACAATTTCTTACATATTTTAATCATTGTTCAGTATATATATATATATAGATAGCCAATTATTATAGTTTAATTGATATGTACCAAACTTACTGCCCTCACTACTTTGACACAAACCACTTAATGCAAGTAAATTAATAATTTTTATTAGTCATTCATTAGATTAGAGATTATCCATTTAATAAATAATATTTCTGAAGTGTAATTTCCATTTCACCACTCTCACATAATGCAGGGTACTGGTTCTATCCACTTTCAACAGCTTGTTGAGGGATGTAATTATAAACATGTGACCAAAGACATGAAAAAATGTATGATCACCAAGATGCACATTACACACTGAAACAGCACTCATCAATCGCCCAGATCACATCTTGATTTGTGTCAAAGTTATGAGAGCAGCAAGATTGACACATCAATTAAACTGTAGTAATTGGCTGTCTACATATGTACAGAACAATGATAAAGATATACGTAAAAGATTGTGATATCTGAACTAATTGATGAGTGCTGATTCAGCATAAAATGTGCATCTTGGGATCATACATCTTTTTCTCATGTCTTTGGTCAATGTTTATGATTACATTCCTTCACAAAGTATTAAAAGTGAATAGAAACAAGTCCCTAGCTTGCATGAGACCGGTGTGGTTGAAATCACACTACAGAAACATTATTCATTAATTTTAACTATCATAATAATACCTATGACGAAAAAAATTTTATGTAAAAAAAATAATAATAAATTTACAGATTAGCAATAGATAAGATGATTTTCTTTAACAAGTCACTTGGGTTTTAAGTCTTTCAAAAAACAAAAAAAAAAAATACACAAATAACCTTACATACCTAAATATAACTTAATGTAAAACTAATTTATATTCATAAATATTAAGTGGTTGTCAAAAATAAATAAATATTATCTTTTGTAATTTAATCATAGTTACTCTGGTAGTTCAGAGGCAGTCTTTCAATTTGGAGATTGAATTCTTTCATAAAAGGCTTTTCAACATCTTGGACATAAACAGCAATCATGAAGGCAGATTGATAATTATTTTAGATAATAGAACTACCACCAAAAATATATACTTTCCATCATCACAAACCTTCAGGCAAATATCTTATATATATTACTTTGTTTTATTTAAGCCATGATATATACCTATAGAATCTTTTATTTAATCCATCTCAGTGTAAAAAAATATACTAAATCCTATTGCAAGTTATTGCTCAACTTACCTTCAAATAACTGACTTGTCCAGATTGCAATCTTATTTTGATCAGTTTCAGTTATCATCATTACAGCCCAATAAATATGTGTATAGATAAAAAATATCCAATGATAAAACCAGGCCAATAGACAAAGATACTCAGTGAATCCTATTGCTCCCATTAAGGAAAAGGACCTAGTTTTAAAGTGACAATCTATTTGAAGTTAGAGTCAGACAGTAACAGATATTACATTGGTTGCCCCATATTTGGCTACAAAAACAGTGAGACATCACACTCAAACTGGAAGCCACTAGATATGAGGCAAGCTATCACAGTACAACTCTAAGTATAAAGCAAGCTGCCACAGTATAGCTGGAAATGTTAGCTACTCTAGAAGGGCACCTGAAAGTTCTCACTTCAATAGTTGTATAGCAGATATTTCTGTAAATATATATTATATTGTGTTTTAATAAAATATTTAACTGTATTTATGCGGTCTGTGTTAATTACGATACATACAAACACAACAGGTTTGGCACAGAAAACCTCTGCATAGTATAAATAAAAATGAAGTTGATAATTTTTATGAGAAACTTAAATTTATATGTACAGTACATAAATATTTATTCATGTGCATGTAAATTTAATTTCGTAAATTAATTTCTTAGCAAAAATATATGAACACTGACAGATAGATCGATTGATCTTTCAAACAATACTAATCATTGCAAAACATTAAATAAATTAACCACATAAAAACTGATAAACGTATTTATTCAATGAAGAAAAAACAAACTAGTTTTAAAAAAAACTAGATATAAAAATAAAAATGTAAAGAATATGCAAATATTTATATAATCATAACTCTCTATAAGAATTAATTAATTGATGAAGTAAAAATTTTTATGATAAACAATATGAAAATAATTCAAACTTTTTCCAAAAGAGAGAGCTATTTAAATTTCTTTGAACAATAGATCACTCTTTAGTAAAATATGGTAACTGATTTAAATAAACCAATTTAACAATTATACCTGGGTCTCGTTTTATGCGATAGATAGGTTCCACAGAAAACCCGCATTAAAAAAAAAATCGCACAAAAATAGACTTAATTAATGTTGAAAAATAGGGGATAGGGTCTGTAATTTTCAGAATTCGCATAAAAGCAAAGCAACAAAAAAATTCGCATTAAAAAAATAAACAAATAAAGTATGACTAATAAAAAATTTCAAATATACATATTTTAATTATTACCAGTAGGGTTCATTTGTAAACTGAGAAGAAATCAGATTCGATGTGATGTGATGTATTTTAGCTTCTCCTTAAATGAAGTCAAGGATCTCTCAGCAATTATGCTCAGAGAAACCTGTTAGCCACTTTATTTTTATTGGTGATGTGATGTACAACTAGCACTATTTTCAGTCTTGTGCTGTGTTAATGGTTTTCTGTTTCTATATTTAAAAAATGAGATCGTAACCAAAACAAAATAAATTATACATTATCATTAGAAAGATTATTTTCAGTTTATAAAATCTTCGTTTTTTATTTTAAAAATCTAAAAGATTATTTATTTCTGTTATATATAACAAAATATACGTTTTAAAAGTTTAATTTTTTTGAATATTTATTTCGATATTTTTATATGTAAGTATAAATCTATTATTATTATTTACTCATTAGTATAAATAGGTTATTTACATAGAAGCTAAAAATCTAAATACTGCTTCAGGCCATATTCACGTTAGTTGCTAAGGCCATATTCACGTTAGCTGCTAATATAATGATATATTTTTGGAAAAAAACAAGTATTTCAAGTGAAAATAAGTTATTAATAATTTAAATTTTTTGATATCTAATAAATATAGTGAAATATGAAAGATATTAAGAAAAAACATGAATCGCATAACTTCAAAATCGCATTAAAATAATCCGCATAAAACGAGACCCAGGTGTACTTCCAAATGCAATTCTCTTTCCTATAGGAAAACAAGATACGTAATGCATTAAAAGCTAACCATAATTATTTCTATTATGTATAGTTAAGATATTGGAAAAATTAAAAACAAGTATGTTATTCTTTTTCAAAAATCTTTCATATATTAGATATATTACAAACTAGTATTAAAAATCAACAAACTGCAACAATATTTAGATCCTTACAATTTTACATTTCATGTATTTAGCAAAAATGAAATTTTAAAGCCAAATTCATTACTGTTCATGCATGACAAAAGCTAGCAACATTTACTGTAAAGAAACGTCTATAAATGAAAATGTTCAGTTTAAAATCGGTTGATAAAAATCATCTATAGACATTTATCTCGAAAAACTAACAATAAAAGTTTGTGAAATAAAATCAAAAATAATTTATACTAGCTACATTCATAACCATACCTATTAGTAGACTGATAACCATTATTAATGATGAACTATTTTCAGTTATATTGAATAAAATCATATTTTCAATTACTAAAAGGGATGCTACTATTCAGAATGAGAGAAAACAATTACCTCAAGCATTTTTTTTTTTTTTTTCAAAAATATTCTTTAAAAACTTATAACTACCTCTGTCGTTAAAGTCATCTATAAACTTTGTTAACCATTCTTCTTGATCTCTTCTTCATATTCTTGCAGTCCTGTCCAATGTGTTCTTAAATTTTCTCTAAGTAAATAAACCAGTTCAATTGTTCCTCTTATTTTTAATTTCTGCAAAAAAAATTTTTTCACTTAAACTTTTAATACCCCCATTTTTACATTCTAATACTTCCAAATCCATACCTTGGATCTACTTACCATCATTTCTTTCTGTAACTAAATCTTTATTAGTTCTAATATTAAAAAGCCTTATTAAGCTTCGTTTCTAAATACTTCCAAGATATTTCACAAAACTAATTTCCTCAATGATTTACATTAGAGAATCATACATTACCGTTAAAATGTTTTTCAATGCATTCAAAAATTCTATATATCCACTTTGAATCAATTAGCTCTTATATTTATAAGTAAGTTTGAATAGTCTATTGCAAGCAAAATCTCTTTAGAACTGCCAAACAGGTTTGTCAATTGCTATTTACTGAGGGTTTTCCTTTTTTATTTCATTTTTCAGATAAGAATTGTGAATTATCCAATTATGACCAACAATTGATAGTTGATTTGCTTGAATATAGGCTAGCTATCTAAAAAAAATTTGTAGAGTTGCTTGAAACTTCTTTCCAAATAAAAACCACAAGCTATATACATGGCAGATAGATGCACTGGCTACTGCACCAAGAAGCACTTCTATTCATTTATCATCATTCCAATGGATCTATGAAGGTCTCAAAGTTTAATTGTTTCTTTGATCTATAAACTCTTAACATCACATTAGCAAACTACTTTATTTCATCTATCCATTTCATATGCGATCTCTTTAATATCTTTTATAAACTCTTGGAATCCCATTTAAAGCTTAAAAGTCCATCTATTATCATCTTTTCTAGAAATATATCCAGTCCAACTCCATTTCTTAATTATTTCATATCAACAATACTTCTCTTGACATTTCCATTTTAATCCTTCTTTGTTATGCCCATCATACTTTTTGTTGTGCGTTCTAAAGATTCTATAAAATCTATTAAGTTTCAGAGCCATAAGTAAAAATGGTTGAAACATATCGATCAAAAACCTTCCTTTTCAAGAACATACTTCTATCAAAAACATTTCATCCCTGTTTAATTCTGTGATTAATTTCATCAAATGTGTTTCTATATGACTAAATAAATAATCTGACCATAATATTTATTAATTTCTTTTAATTCATTATTATCAATCCTTCTTTAATTTTCTGTGAAAAATCATATTTTTAATACTATTTTCTTGAATTTTACTTTTGGAGATGATGTGATCGTTTTTGCAAATAATATTGAGCTTCAGAAAATACTGTACTTCTATTACACAGTGACAATAATCAACTTTTAAAAAGCTTTGCAGATTTTTCCAACACCTTTTCCTGTCTAAATAAAAATTAGAAATTTTCTTATTATTAGATGGTGAGAGTTTGAATGTTTTTCCATCGTAGTTTTACTTCCATTTATCAATCAATAGCCAATGGATAATCAAGTTTGCTATAGATTGGCTATTTTATTCGTTAGGATATTGGTCATGACAAGCAATGACCCTACTCTATACAATGAGGTTCTTATTTATAGCCACATGCATTTAAATATTTACTAACAATTTTAACGTACCAATAGAAACAAAAGAACTTGCTTTGTAGTTAGTGCATGTACATTGAGTGTAAAAATAATATATTAAGCGTATATATATATATACACACATACCCACGCACACATTCATTCAACTTACACAATTACTTGATGAAACTAAATTTAGTCAATCGCATTCAGAAAGCAATACATGAATTATATAAATATATACTTTAGCAAATTATAAAATAAAATTAGACTTTTATTAAAATTCTAAAATAAAATTAAAAATTCCCCTTCCCCAATATATAAACAAACCCAATATATAAACAAAAAAAAAAAAAAACACCTCTCACTCTAGTAACTAATTTAAAAAGACCCTAACAACATTTTTCAACTCCATTACCATATAATAAACCATTTTTCTAAATTAGAAAAGTAATAATTCGAAAACGAGCTGGAACTCTGAACTATTCAAAACCTCATTTGCGATTAGAATCCATTCCTTAGCAAGAGACCACTTCTATGAAAGGGATTGTTCATCACTGGAAGAGATAAATTCCACTAAGGGAACTGATTAACTTGGGAATGAGTCACACCAACACCCCATTAGCTTTGAACTAGAAAGATTCAAACAGGTTACATTTTCTATAAATATAAAGGACCTTATTTAAAAGTTGTTATTAGAAAATAAAATAAATTAATAAGCCAATATTATATTCTTAAAATATAAAAGCAATAATATTGAAAAAGCATTATAATAATATTGCATATAAAATGTGTGAACATGTTTCTCTGCATGCATATATATATATACCCGTATCGTGAAGCATCTCGGTTTATAATATTTCAAAAGAATGTGAAGGAAATAATTAATAGGGAAAAACAATAAAAATAAGAAATATACATCTAAAATTTTATAGTTCAAAACATTCCATCTAATATCTGTGTTTGCATATATATATAATGTTAATATTATATTGATTATATATATATTATTTAAAATACTAGTATTAACATAAAGTATTGTGTATTGATTAGATATTTATCTCTTTTACTTATGATCCACAACAATTTTCATTTTAATTTTTCAGATAACAAAACTTAAGTAAAAACTTTTGACATTTAAAATCATGATTCAAGATTTTTAGTACTTATTGAACAAAAACGTTGACAATTGTTTTACATAAACTATGCCTAAAAATAAAAGTATAATATTTTTAAAATTAAAACTATCACTATTAACATGTAAAGTGCATTTGTGGGCAATATAGAAATTCCTTGAAAGTTTAAATTTCATCAACATTTTATGAGTGTCCTGAAAAAGTTTGGAACAACTTTAAATTCATTTTCTTTCTTTTATTTAATAAAATATTACATTAATATAAAAACAAAATATAAGCTAAAGTAATGAATAAAAATATAAAGTGAGTATTCCAAGTACTCATATAAGTTCTTGAAATGAATTAAACCTTAAAAGTGAGTGCTTGCAATCAATTATCTTTGAAAAAAAAAAACTTTTGACAGAAGTGTTTCCAAGTCTTTACTTAATACAAATAAAGACTGGAGTAAAGATTACTTCATGCCATTTCCTTTTTAAAAAAAACTAAAATAAGAATAAAATATAATAAATAAATATGGTGCATACAAAGAATGCAGAAGTTCTTCCAATGAATTAAAATTTATTCTCAAAACAGTGTTTTCAGATCTTAATTTAAAGCAAATAAAAGGCAGAGCAAAAAAATTACTGTACACTGGTTTAAAACAAAAAACCTATCCATGCTGAAAAATATTGTATCATAACTATAACTTGTCCACAAATTAATAGCATTTGGAAAGCCAAATGCTATTAATGATTTGTTTAATGAATTAAATAATATAAAGGGCTTAAAGTGGATTAAAACAGATGAAAATTCAATGAGAGTTCAATTTTTAGATCTTAAGATTACTAGAAATAAGGATAAACTGGATTACTATATGACTCTTAAACCAATAGCAAAAAGAGGATATATTCCATATGAATCAAAAATGCCAATGTCACATAAAATGGCAGGTTTGAAATCCTTTTTATTTAGAAATGATAATCTTTGTAAATATGCATTAGATAAAGCCAAAAATATTGAAATTTATTGTAATGAGTTGTATTATGATTGTGTTTATTAATATTGAAATTTATTGTAATGAGTTGTTAAATGTTGAATACAATTATGATTGTGTTTATTATACAGTTAAAAATTTTACTTCCAAATATAAAAATATTAATAATAATAATTATTTTTCTGATAAAAAATTGTGGATATCAATACTATATATTTCGAATCAACAGACAAGTTTCATTAAGAAAATTTATAAAGGAATATGTGATATTGCATTTTATGCACCACCTACATTAAATAAATTAATAAACAATTCAAAAGATAAAATTTTATTGACAAATAAAAATTGTATCATTTACAAATGGACATGTAGGTGTGGTAATGGATATATAGGTGAATCAAGGTGCACATTGGAAAGAACAAAAGAGCACTTATTGTTATTTAAAAGGGTTCAAAATACAAAACAAAATTTTAAAAATAGTGATAATTTATCAGCTTCTGTTTTTTTATGACCATAATAAATCATGTATACATGGTTTTGATTTTGAACAACGTAAAAATATTGGAAACTGAAAGAAATAATAATAAAAGAAAAATTAAAGAGGCGCTGTTAATATATAAACACAAGCATAATTTAATTAATAGGCAAGCAGCAAACGTTAAGATCACAGAATTATGGGAAAGTTGACATGGAATTATGGGAAAGCTGACATTTTAAAAGTGATAGTTGACAAAGCTACAAGGTAGTTGAAAGCGCTTCTAAGTTACGGTTATACATATAATTTTTATAAACTTTTAATTACTGTACAAATATTTATTTATAAATATATATATGTGCATGTGTGTCTTATTAATAATGCCTATCTTCAAATAAATTATGTTATTAATGACCTAAGAAGAGAATATATTAATTGAAAAGTTTTAAAATTTTCATATTTTACCTGTGTTGCTAGCTATATATTGCTAATCTAGTTAGTAATATTTTCTATACATCTGGCTAGTGTGTTTTACTTATCTCAAGCGGTAATGATCATTAATTCAAATTATATGGCAGGGTGCTAAACTGTGCTGGTATAAAATGAGGTCAATGGAATGGGCTGCCTGTGAGATATTCTACTGGAATAAGGCTAATAGACTGACCAAGTATAGGGTTAATCTAAGTGAAGTGACACTTTGTGAGACTCTTATCTTATTTTCCCCACTTATACCAATACACACAAAACAAGTCACTTAATGGTATGTGCTAACTATAAAATATAAAAAGAAATGTAAATCAGGAATTTGGATGATAAGTAACATATTTAAAATATTATTTACAGTAGATTTTGTTTGATAGAATGATTGCTTTTTAGATAATCATACAGTAAAAACAAGTAACTATAATGAGTGATAATAATGTATTTAGTTATTAAGTGAACTATGAATATATACGTGCAATATAATAATAAAATGATTTTCTGGAGTTATATTAATGTTAATTATAGAAACTCATGATGGTGTGAAACTGCAGTATTCAAGGTCAAGGTATAAACATATATAATGTATAATGAATATGTAAATAATAATAATTGTATAAAATAACGAATATGTAAAAGTAATAACTGTAATGTATAATAAATATGTAAAAGAACTGTATAGTAATTAAGAATAACGATTGTGTAAAATTACAATGTTATTAAATCATAGAAAGTTGTATAATAATAGAAATCCCAGCTGACCTTATAGGGTCAGAAAACTATGTAAAATACCATATATGGTGAGAAACATAAAATACTGTGTGTATGTGAAAACGTAAGTGAAAACAACATATATGGTTAGGAATGTAAAAGACTCCAGAAGTTCTGAGGGGTATATAAACCCCCATAAACTAAACTAATGGTTCTGATGTTCTGAATATGTTCTGAGTTTTAATTATGAGTCAGAGACTCCTTGCCTCTGTAAGTCGAAAGCAGGACTAGGGTATTTTATGCAGGTCACCATGACCTTTTATTATTTTATTACGCCTTATAATAGGTGATGTATATAGCTAAAATTATCTGTATTAAACTATAATCTTACCATCTCAATTCTGCCTTTGTCCATTTATTTACTTGCAAGTCATAAGACACTGCAGAAACAATATGTATATTTGTAATTAAGAGAAATGGTGTGAAACAATATGTATATTTGTAATTAAGAGAAAGTATACATGTGCGTAATTACACTTAATAGAATCACCAACAAGGGTTCAATTTAATTAGGACTTGCTCAATTCAATAAGTTTAAGATTTAAATAAGTTGTGTTTTTTTTTTTAAAAAAAAAGTAGTTAGAACCTGCATAAATTGATGAGGCCATAATTTTGAATAATGATGAGTATTTTCTTTTAATTATATCTATTTGATCGAGTTTTGATAGCGCCAAATGGATCTTTTAACTTCACATCGGTTCTTTTTCAACAAAAAATTTCCATCCAAGTTGTTTAGGAAAGCAGGTAAGCTCTTAATTTTGTATTGAAATAGTTTTATTACAAAATGAGCAACAGAATTCTTAGAACAAGAATGCATCAGGTCTAATCCTATAACAAGATCGCACAGCGATACAAACGTTAAGTCAATCTTATCTACGTTTAATGCAAGCCCTCACACAGAAAAATTTAAAAACACTCAAGAACATCCTAGTACATATAACATAATGCAGGAAGGTCTTAAAAGTCCCAGAAAAATAAGCAATATCCCACAACAAGCAAAAGGAATGTTTTTAAAACAAAAACAAAAAATTTTTACGACCGTAACTTTCAAAACACAAAAAGCAGTTACAGTAAATTCGACCGTAAATCTTAAAAAAAAAAAAAATAATGCTGATAATCTAGGAAATCCATCTAAACCCATCACTGCTTCTAAAAATATAAACAATAATCATGAAAAACATCGACTACCAACCCAGTAGTGACATTATAGACTCTTTTTTTTGTCAATGTACTATAAAAAATTAATGTATTAAAAAACCAATATTCTTCCTTAATAAAATTCTTTTAAAACTAATCATGAAAAACAAAGCTATACTTCAGAAATTAACCCAAATCAAACAAAAATTCAATCTGAAAGTTACGACACAACAAGTTTTAAAAAAATTTTAAAAAAAGAGGGCGCTTTAATGGAAGCATCCAATTTTCGCCGTAGCGAAACTTCAATTGAACCTAAAACCAACTTGCAACCCAAAATAAAAGCCCCAAAACAAATTTAAGTAAAAAAAAAACCTAACACAATTTGACATATTATATCCTCACAACGAAAATTAACCCAAATTGCGACTCGAAATTTAATCGCGATACTCATAATTTGTATTGTGGTCGAAATTTTTTTTTTTTTTAAGTGTCATAGCATCTGCCGGGACGCGAACCCGCAACCCGGGCAACTGCTAGCCGTGCTGACCTCTCGACCGCCAATGCAAGACTTACGGTCGAAATTTAAAAATTGAAAAACCGCTAATGTCATGAATCAGATTTAGAACTGTTTGATCAGATTCCCCTTCAGTTAACATAAATTCTGAAATAAATAAAGATCAATTAGTCCATAATATAGTGGCTAACCACACCACAGACTCTCAGACACCAACTTCAATCATAAACCATAGTTCCATACCAATCAAAAACCGAAGCTATGACATAGTATTAGCAAACAGTGAACTTAAAGCACATACTCAACAACTAACTGAGCAGAACACTCACCACCACATGTTAGATTTTGTTGAGGATGACAATTCTATGCTCTTTAATGAAGAAACTAACCCAAAGATAAACCAACTCAGTTCTTAATCTCTCATGAATAATTATAATACTATAAGTCAAAAGTTCAACTCTGGAATTCCTTTAACACTCTTTAACTCCCTCAATTATCAGAGTAACAACTCACTCATTCTATCCACCACTAATGATCTCTGTCAGTTGTTTACTTTCCCAACTGATGATTTCTTTCACATGCTCAAAGATCTTCAGCTGGGAGATGCTGTTCGCAGAATTTATCATCATTCCAATAGAGGTTACTTTATAGTTGAGTTCCACAATTTGCTTCAAAATGAACTCTTTAAAAGACACCAAAACTTCATCAAGAAGCATTATCTTATAAAAATACATGAACAGACCAAGAATAGCCTATGGAGTAGCAAGAAACTGTTACATCAACTTCACAGACACTTATTTCCAAAGGCTTCTTGCCAAATATGGTGACATTGCAAGTTTCAAGTACCTCACAGAGAAGAGCAGATATTGAGCTGCCATCTAACAGTGCTTCTTTTGCTATAAAGCTCAACCAAGGCTACACACCACTAGACATTCCTTCCACTTTGGAGCAGAATAAATGTCCCATTTTTCCTATCTATTCAAAGCATTCAACCTCAATGCTTTTACTGTGGTGACTGATCACATTTAGTAAAGGATTGTCCAAAGAGAATCTGTGATATCTGCAACAATAAGAAAAATAAAAATCATAAATGCATACCAAATCCACAAAACATCATTCAGCCTTCATGTACTTCAACCATAAGCTCTGCAGATCATATAATAGAGCAAACACAGCAAACAAACATGGAAATTCATCTTCCAGGTGAACAAGAAATTGACTATGAAATCACCACCAATGCAGCTAATGACATCACACTCAGCAACCAGTCACAAACCTTAATGTCACATCAGAAGACACATGAATCTTACACAACTCACTCAAACCAGAATCAGCAAATGCAAGTCATCCATTCAACAATAGATGCCACAACAAGCTTCGAAAACTAATTCAAGCCAAGACCACCAAAAGCAAGATTCCAGCACTACAAATTCTCCAACAAAACAATTTCAGTCAGACAAAAAAACCACAAAAAATTCAAAACACTGCAAATAAAAAAAGAAAAACACAGGATTCATCCAGATCACAGCCAGATGAACTCTACAGCAAAGACAGACTGACTCTAGCTTCTCCAACCAAGCACCAAGTCGTGTCATCAACTTAAGAAAAAAGAAAGACAGCAAAAGATCCAAATTAGTTCAATTACATAACTTTCATGAAAACTGTTCTCCATCAAACATAGTTCCTGAATATGAACAAGATGACATGCTTAATTCAAACCTCAACACTAATCCCAAAATATCCATTTTAGCACAAGAGAATTCACCAATACATAAACCAAACAGTCAGAGTAGTGACATCCAAATGCTTCAGCACTAAACCACACTGCTTGAAGACATGTCACTGATCAGCAAAGATAAACTCTCATCTACTTTTTACTAACAACCCAATAATGCTTCTTAAAATTGGTGGGATAAATGTAAGGTGTTTTAACTCCCTCATCTGTGTCTTTGCTGTTAAAAAATGGCTAGACAAAACAAACCTCCGTGTCTTTGCTGTTAAAAAATGGCTAGACAAAACAAACCTCCATATAGTCTATCTGTCCAAAACTAAGCTATATGTAAAATTCAAACACTGAAACATCATCTCATGCAACAATATGGCATGTTTCGCTATGTGCCTTCAAACACGGCCTCATCTGGAGTTGCCTTCTTAATAAATAAAATCTAGTCTACAGCTCATTTGAAACACTCTATCCCAGTAATGACCAAATAATTCTCAAACTCACATTTGGAAACACATCAATAAATATCACATATCTCTACATAAAAGGTGCTGTCAACAAAATCTTCAGATGCCTCACCCACAATCTGCTTTGGAGATTTCAATATGAGCTATGATAACTTTAACAAAAAATATTTACACTTAGTCAACAGAGTTCTTCTGTGTGGAGAAGATTTTTTCACTCTGGGATCTTTCTCTTTCTACACACTGAAAAAGATATCTTTAATAGACCTTCTCTGCTACTCCACTGAATTACATTTTAAAATTAATGCCAAGCTTCAACTAGTTCCCTTCACTGACCACCTAGCACTGTTCATATTGCAGATAGATCTCTCCTACACAGCTCATACTGAATACACACATACCATCAGATTACTTAACAAAGCAGCAACTCCAAAGCTCATCTTCTCAGAGGCTTACATTCGGTTTCATAAAGTTAATATATTCACATTGCCTCCACTACAAGCATGGTCTGCATTCACTGGAATACTGAGCACACTCATTGACTCATATACGAAGAAGATCAAGAGGCCAAACTAGCTTTACAAAAAACTGGATGCTTTAAACGACAAACTTGTTGCTCTTCATCAACCTAACATCCATCTACAAGACATTATGGAACTAAAAGCCCAGTATGACAATAAACAAAAAGTCCTTGCGCATTAGGTACAAGGTCTTTTTAGCCAATAGACACAGCTAGACCTGCAGCTACATTCTCCACAGGCTAGCCCAGACCCACCTCAGTGACTGATGATCAGCACTGCCTTAGTGGCCTATCCATGCTTGCCAAAATTCATGACCAAATCAAACTATAAAATGCTAAATTCGAAATTGGCAACATCTGGAATCAGACTGGAGATGGCATAAACCATAATATAACAGATAGTCAAATAATTCAAAAACTCATGGCTTAACCTGAAAGTATACATTCGGGATTACATGAAATTCCCAGATTTGTCGTGATCCATCTAGGGCACTTCACAGCTCCTATTGTATGAAAAATGATTGATGTTTTGGCAGGAGAGTTCCAAAAATATTCCAGATCTATACCCAATTGCACTTGTGCCATTTTTAAAGAAGCACATTAACCCCTCACCCCTGACTAACATACAGCCTATATCTATAATTCCCCTCCTTATAAAAACCATTGAGGCCATTATCAAAGACAAAATCCAAGAACAATTATACACTCATATCACACCATATCAATTCATGCGAAAAGGCTCTCCCACCACGGACATCGCACAGAGCTTCCTACTTCTCATAGAACATGTTAGACTTCACAGAAAGTCCAAGCCTGCACCTGTGGCAATACAACTTGACTTTGCCTCAGTCGTCGACTCTGTTATTCCAACCGTCTTATTTCAAACCCTCCATGAATATCATGTTCCCAGAATTTATATTAGAATAATTGGTAACTTCCTGCTAAACAGATCAATCTTCATGCGGCTGGACAGCAGACTTGCTGATGGTTTCAGACCTCATCAATCAATACCCCAGGAATCTCCACTTACCTTACTTTGCTTCATCTCCTACATAAACTCCATACTGAAGGAGATTGGGAATAAAATTCCTGGAATCTTTGTGCCAGTGCTCAAACACCATGTGCAACAAATATCCTATGTGGTCGACACCACTGTCTTTCTCCCAGACAAAAATCATCTTCCAATCCTCACACAGATTATAGACAAACACTCTAGGATACAGAACCTGCACATCAATTATCTCAAATCCTCCATGTGGTAAATCAGCACTGGCCCAGTGATTTCCTCAGCTTTCCTATGGCCAAGTCGACTTACCATGGCAAAATAAATACAAAACTCCATCTTGCAAAGGACCAGCAAGATTGTAGACTCACTATCTTGGATCACACTCTCCCTACTTAGTAAAGTATCACTTATCAACATGCTGGTTTTGCCTAGACTAAATTATTATCTGTCCAGAGTTAAACCCACCAAGATCTTTCAAGCTGCAATGAACTCACTGTGTTCAAAGCTCCTATGGAAAGAAAAGGTTGTGTCCATCAGCATATCAAAGATACATATGCCCAGAGAACTAAATGGTCTGGGACTGAACTCAGTCTCAACCATCTGTCTGCAAAGGGCAATTGCAGTTCTAGGCTCCATCCACTTAAATCAACCTGAACTTAAACTATTGATACCCCTAGGAAGCAATGGATGACAGTCATCTGGTCATATGCCAATAAACTAATAGCAATAATGAATCCATGCTTGAAAGTAAAAATATCATACTGGCAAGCATATCAACACAAATTCTAAACTAAACTGCTCTTCAAATTACATTAGATCTAAACCACAAACTTCTAATCAAAAAACTCCAAGTATTGGTTTGTGGAACCGAATCACATTGATTTTATAAAGTTAAACATCAACTCTCTACTCACAAGCCATTTTCTAGTGTACAGAAGAGGCTTCTCCAAAATTAGTCCACAGTACTTTGTAACAGGGATGAAGAAACAACCCAGCACTTACTCTACAGTTGACCATTCCTCAGCCAGCTCAGAGACTTCATCGCAGAAAGTTACACTGGACATAAGAGAAGCATTAGTAATTTGGAACGCCATTACCACAGGCATCTTCTCAACCATAAGGTTTTCCATTTTTCTCATCTTTGCAGTCTGACTAATAAGATGCAAATTCATCTGTGATAACAAAAACTCTACAGCCAGAGAAACCCTGATACAAATAGTTAAAAACCTTCATGCCAGAGACCAAATTCTAGTGCCAGACTGGCTACACAGAGAGACCTGGTCCAAGATCAGTTTTCCAAATGAATAGTTTCTTACTTTCTCACCCAGTTACTCTAGTCCACAATGTGTAAACCTAGTCAAGCTTCCAAGTACAAGACACCACTCTCATGTAATCTATTAGAGTTTATCAATACATTTTCTTTCTTTGAGAAAAAAAAAATCTATTTGATTATACTTAATCTTAAAATAAAATAACCAATAAATATAATAATACTAAAAACATAAAAGACTTTCTGAATATGATTTAGAAATTTGCAATCCGTATAATTGCTTAATAATGGATTGTTTATCATGTATTCCCATGCTGACTAAAATTTTCCATATCAATAGTACATGAATTCCTGTTAGCCGACTAATATAGATCCTATCTCGAAGAATAAGTGTTAGCCGACTAATATAGATCCTATTGTACATCTCGAAGAATAAGTGTTCATTTATTATTTATAATAAATAACTATTATATGGTGAATGGTCTGTGGTTTAATTATAATTTGAGTATACACATATACACAAGTATCCGTCCGGTCTTGTTTGTTTTTAATTTCTTTATGTCATCGCGATATTTTCATTTATTTTACATCATGAGATACTTTTTTTTTTTTTTTTAAAGAATATAGACTTTATTTTATATAAAGTGTTACAAATGAATTTCTCTAGACAACAAAAAAAATCTAGTATAAATTTACATTTTTACTAATAACTTCCTGAATTTCTTGTACTAAGAACCAGTCCATGTTGATAGGTAGATTTCTTTGGGTGCAAGAAGCTTATCTTTTTTTCGAATAGAATTAAATGTATCTCTAATAAAAAGTTGTGAGTCCAATGGATAATTGATTATAACTATATGACATCTAAGTAACCATATTACGTGGTTAATAAATATGCATCTTCTGATATTGCAGAAATTACCCATTTTAATATTATGAATGATATCAAAGAGTTCTGGATTGTGATTACTGAAATAATTTTGAATTATATATTTTGCTTCTCTTAGTCCCGAGCAAGAAACAAGAATATGATCAAATGTTTCACTATCTTTTTTACACAAAATACATAAGGAATCATTCCTTTTAAATCCTCTATTTGAAACAAGGAAATCGTTGGTAGGAAGTGAAGATAGATTTATTTTAATGATAAAATCCAATATATTTAAGCATTAAATACCATTTTCTCATTTTATTAAAAAGATTGATATTAGTCACTTCAAGATAACTAGGAGGGCATATCAGCTGAGGATTTATCATTTTAAACGTGTCCCAATATGTGTGCTTATTATTAAAAAGAATTTCATTTAAATCCATTTGTTTATCAATAAGTGAGATGAGAAGTTGTAGCCATTTTTTTTTAATATTCGGGGGAGGCGTATCTGTGGGAATGATTGTGTCAATAATGTTTTGGTAATTGAATTCAATCTTGATGTAGTAGAATAAATTAACTATATTTTTAATTAATAATGTATTAATTGAATGTAAACCTAGGCCATTAAGTATTTTTGGATTTTGCATTTTGCGTATACTGATACAGACCAATTTTTTTTTTCCAAAGGAGGCCAGAGCACAATGAGATACTTATCACGCAAAGTAATACATATTGACACATCGGTTAAATGTCCTATTAATGTTTAAAATCGGTATTGGAGATGTTTGATTACGTTTACTGGAAATCAGTATATTTTCCGTGAATATTACGATGAAATAACAAGTTTTGTTTAGAACGCAAGTTCTAAATCATCATCCGTTAAATCAGACCATTACTTAGTGGTTTAGAGATTCGACAGTAAGTTTTTTAGACTTCCATAAAATACAATTCTTTACGTGGAATTTTATAGATAAACATCGTTATTCGTGTAATAAGATGAAGATTGCTGGTATGTTTTCTTCTAGAATGAACAATATATATTTAAAATGAAAATCAAGAAAAAAGGCTGTATTCCCTTATTTTTTGTTTTAATAATCGTTCGCCAACCATTTTGTATCTCCTTTCTATCGTTTTTAATTAATCATATCATTCGTTGCTACGGCTACGCATGACCTCGCGATCTTCTTTATAAAATCATTAAGCAATTTATTATTGTTAAACATGATTTAAAACATTAATTATATATATAACAGATTTATAGAGAGAATTGGGTAAATTTACAAATGTATAGGTTGAGTAAATTTATGAGCGCACTAATTTAAAACATTAATTATATATAACAGATTTCTCATGTGTCATAGCATCAGCCGGGAAGCGAACCCGCTAACCCGGGACAACTGCTTATAAAGCTGCTGACGCTGACCTTTCGACCACCAATGCTTGACGTATATAATAGATTTATAGTGAGAATTGTGTAAATTTACAAATGTACAGGTTGAGTAAATTTATGAGCGCACTTAGGAATATATATGTATGTATGTATGTATGTATGAGATGGTTGTCGATTTTCTGACTAAAGTAATAAGCTATTTTTAATGTAAAAAGAAAATATGAACAGTGCCTGATATTGATTTGGTTTTGGATTTTGGGGATCTAACCACTTGGTATAAACACTCTAAAAACAATCTATATACAAGCAGATCAAAATGTTGGAAATTATAAAAAAATTAGCAAAAATAAATCAACCTGCAAAAGATATGTTATTAGAAAATATATGACAACAATGTATAGTTACTAAAATACTTAGCTATATATAGTTAATAAAATACTTAGCTACTTTTGGCAAATGAGTAATAGAAAGATGAGAAATCATTAAAACTCTTACAATCTGATAGTTGACAATGGGGACAAGCCAAAAAAAATTCATATGACTATAGATATTTTGAAGTTGTTGGAGAGGCTGGAAAGGGCTATCTAAAAACAATCTATGTACAAGCAGATCAAAATATTGGAAATAAAAAAACAAAAACAAATTAGCAATAATAAATCATCCTGCAAAAGATATATTATTAGAAAATATTATATGACAACAATGTATAGTTAATAAAATACTTAGCTACTTTTGGCAAATGAATAATAGAAAGATGAAAAATCATTAAAACTCTTACAACCTGGTGGATCAGCCAAAAGAATTCATATGACTATTGAAGCAGTCGGATCTGAGTTCGATCCTAGCTTCATGACCTCTAGCCATAAGCCCACTTCAAACCCTAGTACTAACCTTAAATTTCCGATGCAATGGGGCTTTATACGTTCAATCCACGCTAATTTCCATAAAGAATAACTTATTTCATACATGTGTATTCAAATAATTAGTTTCAGATTTAAATTGATCAATTCTATTAATAAATTCGTGATAGAATTATTCATGAATTTATATATTAAACACGCGTTTATACCAGATAATTTTATAATCGCATCATTTGATGTGGCAGAGCTATATGGCTCAATTGACCGTAAACAATCTATCGAAATAGTCAACGATAAATTAATTGCAAGTAACTGCCCACCTACACGTGCCAAATTCATCATCGATTTTTTAAAATGGCTTGATTTAAATATAATTGCTGTTTTTAGAGATAAGTGGTTTAGTATGAACAATGGATGGCCGATGGGCCTCCCACTTAGTGGTATAATGGCAAGCGTTGTACTTGACCATCACGAGAAGTTATTACTACTTGCACTCTTCATGTCACTCCCACATATGATATATACGCGCTACATTGATGACATATTCGTTGCTGCCCCAGAAGACACCATCTCTAACCTTCACAATAGCCTCCATAATAATACCAAACTCACTTTTACTATTACTTGGGAAAACCAAGACAAACAGGTCAAATACCTTGACATATATGTTAGCAAAAACATAGAGAAGCTGGACTACCAAATGGTAGTCAAACCTTTGGAAGTAAGAGGCTTGACAAACCCCAATTCTTATGCGCCTCACTCACACAAACTTGCAGCCCTCTCCTCATTCTTGTTTAGGAACCATAACTTGTGCAAATATGAGGCAGATAAAAGAAAAAATCTCATCAATTATATAACTGATTTAAGGAAAATTGGACACACTTATTCATCCATCAACAGAAAAGTCAACAAATTTTTCTATAAAATAAACCACAACCACAAGAAAGAAAACAAACCAAGAATCTTAATCCCATACGTTCACTCTACAGCTAAAAGCCTTATCAATCAACTATCATGTGACTTTGAAGTCGCCTTCCGTTCACCTCACAACACCAATAGACTGATAAATAATACCAAAGACAGGATCAAACCTGAACTCACCCCTCAAGTTGTGTACAAAATTACCTGCCCCCAAAGAAATTGCATGGTAACATATTATGGAGAGACCAAGGCTAACATTGCCACCAGAGTGGCTCAACACCAGTGCCTTTACAATAAAACCAAAACTTAGTCTGAAGGTAATTCGATTTTTGTCGCACATGAGGGAAACTCTGGACATGCTTTTCTACCTGCCACAGCCAGTGTCGTTTGCTCTGAGGCAAACGACACCAAACATAGAGTTGGGGAGGCTTACTGCATTGCGGCTGGCCCATCGGCAATCAACAGAAGAGAGGCCTGCTATTCCCTATCTCGTAAATGGTCCATGTAACATCTGCATATAAATTTGCATAAAATTTGCATAGTTTTACAGTTATTAACAGAATAACTCGCCATGAATATGGGACTGTAGACTGTCCCGAAAGCGCTTGGCAGTAAAAAATTTTGACAATTTATTAATAGCTTCATTAACTGTGCGCAGAGCACATATATATATCAATTTATTTAAGCGTTAATGAAGTAAAATCTTAACTATTACAATAACATGAATAACTACGCACGAGACCGGCAGCTACTTCGTACTGGACTGTCAATTTGCACATTTCAGCAGAGAATATATTTCTTTACAAAATGTTATCAGTGTAAAATCGTACCTAACTGCTGCAAAATTATTATTAACAAGACTGTATACAATTACGATAGAATCAAAATGAATTTACAAAAACAACTACTAATTTCTATCATTAAAGGATGCAAAAGGGCCTTAAAAAAAGAAACGAGAAGATGGAACATAATTTCCAACAACTACCTGATCCCCCCATTTATCACTGACAGATGCAATAGACATTCGAACGCTCTGTTCAAGAAATTCAATAATAAAATAAAATTTTTAGCAAAAAAGCAAAATATTTAATTTGATGCGCTCAATAGCAACAAGTTTGTCAACCTTACAAACTCAAACATTCCACAGGTCCAAAATTCATAGGCGGATGCTGGAAGAATCCCAAAATGGAAATCGTTGCTGACGTCGAAACAGCTTTAATGGACAACTCACTAAAGGAACCAATTATCGCACGGATAGCAAAAACTATCAAGAATAAGCAGCTAAACAATTATCCTAATGATTGGAACAAGAAAATTACTAACACAAATCAATTTCTAGCGGATAATTCCATCATTTGCTTAAAAGAAGACAAGGGGAACAGATTTGTATTGATAGATGACGATGAATATAATATTAAAATTAATACACAAATCGAAAAATTAAAATTTGTAAATCTAAATAATTTTAACAATAGGCTTAACAGAGACAGATTTATATCCAATATACTATGAATAAATCGTGACAGCGTCTTTACAAAAGCCGAATACCATCGTATATACCCATCAACCTCTTCTCCTCTTAGAATCTTCGCTAACATTAAGCTGCACAAGCCTAATAAATCTTTGAGACTTATGATTGATTTTGGCAAGGCACACTATTTCAACACGGCAGTTTTGGTCAATCGCTGGCTTATTGATATATTAGGCTTTGGCGATTACACGATTAAATCATCTTTCATGTTTGTAGGAAAAATTAAACACGCGTTTATACCTGATAATTTTAAAATCGCATCATTTGATGTGGCAGAGCTATATGGCTCAATTGACCGTAAACAATCTATCGAAATAGTCAACGATAAATTAATTGCAAGTAACTGCCCACCTACACGTGCCAAATTCATCAACGATTTTTTTAAAATGGCTTGATTTAAATATAATTGCTGTTTTTAGAGATAAGTGGTTTAGTATGAACAACGGATGGCCGATGGGCCTCCCACTTAGTGGTATAATGGCAAGCGTTGTCCTTGACCATCACGAGAAGCTATTACTACCTGCATTCTTCATGTCAACCCCACATATGATATATACGCGCTACATTGATGACATATTCGTTGCTGCCCCAGAAGACATCATCTCTAACCTTCACAATAGCCTCCATAATAATACCAAACTCACTTTTACTATTACTTGGGAAAACCAAGACAAACAGGTCAAATACCTTGACATATATGTTAGCAAAAACATAGAGAAGCTGGACTACCAAATGGTAGTCAAACCTTTGGAAGTAAGAGGCTTGACAAACCCCAATTCTTATGCGCCTCACTCACACAAACTTGCAGCCCTCTCCTCATTCTTGTTTAGGAACCATAACTCGTGCAAATATGAGGCAGATAAAAGAAAAAATCTCATCAATTATATAACTGATTTAAGGAAAATTGGACACACTTATTCATCCATCAACAGAAAAGTCAACAAATTTTTCTATAAAATAAACCACAACCACAAGAAAGAAAACAAACCAAGAATCTTAATCCCATATGTTCACTCTACAGCTAAAAGCCTTATCAATCAACTATCATGTGACTTTGAAGTCGCCTTCCGTTCACCTCCCAACACCAGTAGACTGATAAATAATACCAAAGACAGGATCAAACCTGAACTCACCCCTCAAGTTGTGTACAAAATTACCTGCCCCCAAAGAAATTGCATGGCAACATATTATGGAGAGACCAAGGCTAACGTTGCCACCAGAGTGGCTCAACACCGGTGCCTTTACAATAAAACCAAAACAAAGTCTGAAGGTAATTCGATTTTTGTCGAACATGAGGGAAACTCTGGACATGCTTTTCTACCTGCCACAGCCAGTGTCATTTGCTCTGAGGCAAACGACACCAAACATAGAGTTGGGGAGGCTTACTGCATTGCGGCTGGCCCATCGGCAATCAACAGAAGAGAGGCCTGCTATTCCCTATCTCATAAATGGTCCACGTAACATCTGCATATAAATTTGCATAAAATTTGCATAGTTTTACAGTTATTAACAGAATAACTCGCCATGAATATGGGACTGTAGACTGTCCCGAAAGCGCTTGGCAGTAAAAAATTTTGACAATTTATTAATAGCTTCATTAACTGTGCGCAGAGCACATATATATATATTAATATATTAATTATAAATGCGTGGATTGCGTGTATATATTTGTAAATATTTAAATATATATAATTGTTTAAAAGTTTCATTGCGTCGGGACTGTTTGATTTTATTTTTAAATAAGTTGTTAAAGTTTAATGATTAAAAGCTACATTCTTTCGATAAGCTTTCAGATTTTCCCTTTTCAAAAACAACAGTTAAAGTTTTATTAATTAGAAAAAAGATAAGGATTTCCTAATTAAAATCATTTTCTGATTTTAAGAATTCATTTTCTAATTAGAAAATGAATTCAAGTTAATGAGTTTGAAAGCCTTATCGAAGGAATGGATCTAAAAACAACCAATGTATCTAAAAACATTGATAATGAAAGAAGTGCTAGCCTGAAGGCATCAGTGAGGACAGTATATATAGCTCTGAAAAGTTTGGAAAGAAAGAAGCCATCTTTGTTGTAGAGAAGTGCAGTCAACTCTGTGCTTTTTTAAATTATAAAATTAAATAGTGTTTCAATCATGGTGAAGGGCTAAAATGTCAGGATTCTGGCTATCGGTTCCTGAAGTCCCCTAAAAATCTTCAATGAAGCTGCTGAATCTTTTCCGGACCAATCATGCTGCTAAAATTATAAAAAGCTACTAAAATTCTGTTCAAGTAATCGACTAAATGCATGCCTACGTTTTTACCAACCTGGACGTGTAAACTAAGAACCAGCCCTGGAAGAATTGGGTAATATGTTTCCAAATGAACCTTAATCTTTCTGGCCAGTTTCAAACTTTACTTTACACTCCCTTTTAGAGCTCTTTTATTCTTTAATGTAATAATCTTTATAAAACCTTTTATTCATGCTACTGTAAACTTATATAGTAATTCTCTCAACCTCTAGTCTTTAAACTTTCTCTTTTCTTACTTGGCGGTTCATTTATTATATTATATATATATATTTGTGTGCTTTAGTAATGTCGTTTATTTTTAATTATATGCCAATAATCTTTCGACTCGATGAGTTCCTTTGTTCTATTTGCCTCACGCAAATAATATAATATTAATTCTAATAGTAGTTCTCGCCCATTAGAACTAAATTTATAAGTTCTATCAATCATCGAGTCGAAAGAAATTATTACATGTTATACTATTTTTATAATTGGCTAATAATAAATTATTAGCTCCGTTTCCAATCTATGCCCCAGCTATTTTCTCATGTTTACCAATATGTATTTATTCCTATATATAATCTTAAAATGTTTTCTGCAAAAGAGTCGATAAAGGAATCAACTAAATATACTCTAACTCAAATTTCAGTTAATTGCTATTTAGATTCAGGAAGGGAACGATGATTGGGGCATAATTAATATGATTTGCAAATACTTTAAAATGGTTTTCGTTAAAAGCTCGTTTGACTTTAATTAATTGATCAAGTCATCACGTAGAGCATTCTATATGGGTTTTAGTATTCAAATGATGACTATCAAGTCATCATCTTCGAACGTTGCTGACATAGGGCAATCTTCCGCTCCATTAGGCTGGTCGGTGATCATATTTCTGTTATTTAAATTATCAAGGAAGAAAGCTCTTCCTCTCCTGTTCATATTAGTCAAAGAGCATAAGACTTGTCAGATGCAAGCCGCCATAGGACTTCGATTATCGACTAGCCATCGTCTTTCAATTTCACTTTATAGCTCATAATTCATCAGCACCGTTACCTCTCTGTTCCAGTAAAGCCCGCTCTGATGCTCGTAATTTGTGATGAAGTGATTTAAATTAAAGTCCAACAAATTCTCCGTTTTATCTCAAAATAAGTTTCTAATAAAAATTAAAGATATGCCCTAAAATACGTATCTTGCTCTTCTCGAATGGATTTGCGAATGTGAAAATAAATATCACATTCTTTCGTATAAAATTAGAGTAAAATTTTCCTTTACTAATGAATACCTTTATCTGCCTTTTATTTTCTTGTTGGGGGCATAGACATAGAATTCCAATATTGCGTAATATTCATTGGCATATAATAAGGACCGCCACTCCGATTATAATTATAAACTTTGTTTAAGGACTAGAATTAATTAATTTAATCTTTATTTAAAATTCAAACCAAACAAATTATTATTATTAAATATTTTCTAAACACACTTGGTTTCTTAGTTCTTAATTCTTTTATAATTATTTTAATGTGAATACTCGCTGTCTGTGTTGGCAACCCGAACATATGATATACATATGATTCGATTTAAAAATTATCTTAGTTAACTGATTAACCAATATTAGTGTCAGTTCAGGGGTCTCTGATCCTCACCAACCATTGAGCTAGTTTCTTAGCGCATAGCACTGTGCCGTCGATTTATGCTAATCTGAGCTGGTGAGTTGGGTTTGAATTCAGTTTGAACCAGCTGAGTTTGGATCCGACTTGCAGTGTAGGTGGTGGGTTTTTCGACTGGTACACTATAGATATTTTGAAGTTGTTGGAGAGGCTAGAAAAAGCTATCTGTGAGCATTCAAAAAAGTAAAAAGGTTTAAAACATTTAATATGTCTTTTGACAGAATATACAGATCTTCAAATATATATACTATTTAACAAAAATATTGAAGTAACAAATAGAAATGAGTAAGGCAATAAGTAAATATAAAGTCATCATTCCTGGTAAAATATAAAAAGAGATTGAGCAAACCATTTTCTCATCAAGCAATATTAAGAAACAAAAGATGCCCAGTTTTTGTTGCTTAAACCAACAGCAGTTGGAAATTTTAAAGAAAACTCTAATGTACCTGGTTATAATTATATGTTTGACTATTTCCATGTTTTTAGAAAAATTCAGATTTCATTTAAACTTTTTCAAATATATTCAACTATTAATAATAGTGCATATATCTCTTCTTCAGATGTTTCTGGCCTGATCAATGATAGTAATAGAAAAGGAATTGAATCAGGCACCTTTAGATTTATGAATATAGTAATGATCTAACCAACTAGGCTGTTTTATCAAAGCCAACAGTCAGCAGAAATTTTACAGACATATATGTGAGTTCTTCTGATGTCTCCACTTTTTCCTAAGGGCAAACTTAATGAGTGGCTTCCAAATGTCAAGAATTATCACACTATGTTGACTTATGAGATTGCCATTGTCATATACGCACCTAGCTTCTTTAAATTTTCCTCTTTGCTCAATATTTTTATCTTTACCCAATTGTATGATTTGCCACTTTAGATACATAGGTTTTTTTAATTCTAATTATCAGCTTGTATTCTTTTAATTGTTTTTAAAAGGGATGAGTAGTTGCACAAAGAGGACAGATGCAGATATATCTAGATTAGCTGACTGTGATTGACATATGTTCAATCGGGGCAAAAAAAAACAAAAATTAAACAAAGAGGAAAGACACAAAGAAAAAAATTTGAAAAACTGTATGATAATGACAAATAACATTATAAGTCAACTTAGTGTGATAATTCATGTTTAGAAGTAACTCATTACCCTTGTTCTTAAGAAAGAATGGAAAAATCAGGAGGCTTTCATAGATAAGTATATAAAAATTTTTACTGACTATTACCCTTTGACAGGAAAGTCTAGTTAGTTATAGTATTACCTTAAATTCAATATTCACAAGTCTAAAAGTTACAGGTTTGACTCCCTTGCTGGTATGGTTACTGATCAGGCCAGCAACACCTGAAGAAGAGAAGAGAATAATGCTATTCAAAACATTGTGCTATATGCTAATCTGTGTGCTATTACTATCAACTGAATATACTTGAAAATTTGAATTTTTCTAAAAACAATAATTGACAGAAATAGTCTATCATATAATCACAATTATAATATCATCATTATTTGGGAAGTCATAAAACTATTGACATATAAAAAATGATGGGAATATGCAGTCATTTGCTCACACAAATAATAAACAAATAGAAAACAAAACAATAGAGATTCCATTTATATCTGACATAGGGAACCAATGACTGACAAAAACAGAGGCATGGTTTTGGCAGTGTTGCACTAACTATCATAAAAGTAAAAAAAAAATTTAATAAGCATGTGTTAGGAAGCTATATTATGACAAGAATAGCTCTATGTTATTTTCAAAATTAAGTCACATTCTAGTTTGACATGCGTGGTAATGATGTAAACAAAAAAAAAAAAACTGATTCTAGATTTACTTGTAACCTATCATCCAATACTAAAATTTTTGGACAAAATTCTATCACTTGATTCTAGTAATTTCTGTCTACAAAAATGCAAATGCTTTAACTAGTCATGTGAAGGATCTTAATATATATATATACCTGTCAACATATGCTCAAATATCCAGAAATATTTTGTCTACATAGGATTTATATTTAAATTATTTACTTTATTGTTCCCTTTTCAGCCTCTATTTCTATTTTAATAAAATATTTCACAAGTATACAAAAGAAGTAGTGAAATTGATTTGGGGGGGGGGGGCTGCTATGTCAAAAATTAGACACATTCATTGAATAATGGGGATGAAGTACAATTTTATACACTTCAATAGAATTTGATAAATATTCCAAAAAGCAAATAATTGAATTTCTTGATGTTACAGAAACTACGAAAACATTATGTAACACAAAAATCTCATTCACTGCATCACACATTTTTATGGTTTACAAGCAAATAAGATTGTTTCTATATAATTAATATATAAGAACATAATTAGTATAATTTCAACTGAATTTCAGCTGTACTGCTTCCTCTGATATGGACATTTCTAATTTTGACCAATACATGTATGTTATAAACAACACTTTCAATAATTGCAACTCTACTACATGCTGATTTCTCTAATTCAGTTTCTCCAATACATAGACCATCCTCTGTACATCATTCCAATAAACCTCCTTATCTAAGCCATTGATAGTATATGCTGGCTGTCTCTATATCTCTTACAATTTGTTGGAATCCAATTTGAGACTTAATTATACATTTATTGTGACTTCTTTTAGTTACATATTAACTCCATTTCAATCTCTTAATTCTTTCAATGATGTTAACCATATCTGTTCATTCTCTCTTCAATGTATTACATTTTTGATCCTTATCTCTATATTTCTTTCTATGACTGACAATCTCTGTATGGTTCTTATACATTGAGCCTAAGTATCAGATACATCTATAAGTACTTGAAAAATACATTTATTAAAATCTTTTTTTTTTTAAAAAGTATATACGCATATTTCCTAAATTATTTAAATTAAAAGCATTTCTTCTAAGTTTAATTTTATGATTAATTTCACTTATTATAATCCATTATATTAATAACCTAATCAAATTATTTCATGAAGTTCTGAAACTATAAGTGCCAAAACTGGATTAATTGAAAAATCAAAATGACTTAAGTAATCTGCATTAATCTTTATTTTCTTGACTCCCATTTTAACTCACAAAATTCTTATTAAACTGGTATAAAATCATACTGTTACCAATAATAATCTTCATAGTATCATCACATAATCTAATAATTACTGTTATATTTTGATAAAAATTTTCACAATTTGACAGTATCCTTGAAATCTATGTTATAATAATTTAAGTTATAATCATTATAAAAAATGATTATAAAATCAAATGTCACTTTCATCATCTAAAAATCCAATGCAAAATGTCAAGTCACATTTAGTAGCACTTTCTATAATTTTTCTTATTATTTGGCTATGATCTTAGGTAACTACAATCACATTAAAATCCAACTTATTCTCATGGTTGATTTAAGACTAAAGTTATGTGAATTGTAATGATTTTAAAAACAAATAATTTTTATACCTTCTTTTTCATCTTTTTTAAATAATAATATCAAATGTATACTAAATGATTAGAAAAATATAATAGTGGTATTGATTTTTATACAGATGTAAAAAACTTTGAAAATTACAGATCTACCAAGTAAGTGGTAGAATGTAATAATATCATTTAAATATTCAGTATATGAAATCATGATAAACACTGCATCAATGTATATTATTTCAATTATATGCTATCCCAAAAGAAAAAAGTATAAAGAGAAAACATTAAAATTTATAAATTAAAAAAATTTTACACTATAGCATCAACTATTTTTCTGTCTTGGAACATTGTATGTGATCTTTTTTTTAAAAAAAAAAAAAGCATTAAAATTCAAAAATTTAATTCATTTTACAATAAGGCAGCATCCATTTTCCATTTTTCTATCTTTGGCATTGTATGTGATCATGTTTATTAATAATATTTATTTGGATTACATTGAAACCACATAATTTTATTTTTCTCTTTAATATTGTACAATATTTTGCTTAATAAAGTGCTTCCTAAGTGCAAAGTCAAAAGTTTTACAAAATTTAAGAAAATTTGAAAAGTATATTTCTTAGTGATAAAATGGAGTTTAATGATTTAGTAAAGGCATGGGGGGGGGGCTATAAATCACTCTTATATTGCTTCAGAAAACTTAATATTTGAAGAATTTAAACTCTGTAATTGATAATACCAAATAAAAATGACTAAATAAATTCCAAAGTTGATGTAGAATAAAAAAAACATCAAATAAACTAGAGACCGTAGCCTACTGATAAAAGAACTACTATTTTATTTCTTAAAAAAAAAAAAAAGTTATTGAAGAATAAGGATATGAATCAGTATGTTTAATTGTGATGAAAATTTGACATTTTGTTTTTCATTTTATTTTAAAAAATACAATACAGTAAATTGTTTATTTTTTTTAGTAAATGAATGAACACACACACAGTAAATACATATTGTAAAAAATATAGGGGATTTGAACTCAGACTTTCAAGCAACTTCGAATATTCACACTATTTCATATCACTGATACACATGACCACACACATGTAGAAAATATAAATAATCACCAATATATGTATTTCATGCTGAATCAGCACTCATCAGTTGGTGCAGATTATCATCTCCCACATAATCAGTGCTCTGTTTATATTAAGATAGCAAATCCTCATACTTTAATGGACATGCTTTAATCTATTCCAACTTCCAACTCTTCAGCCATCCATAACATTGAAATCTGACAATGGAAAGCTCAAATCCTAAGCTGATGCCAATATTATAGCCATGCCCATGTTGACCTCAAGTCACTCTCACCCCTAATGTATAGAAACTTATCCATTTAAATACATAGAAGAGGGATGGGTAGGATGCGGGTTTAATGTGTAAATGTTTGAAACACGGGCACTATTCATATAACTGGAGCCTAATTGTAAACGTAGGGGATTTGAACTCAGACTTTTAAGCACATTCAACTATCTACACTATCTCATACCACTGATACATATGACCACACACGTAGAAAAAATAAATAATCACCAATATATGTATTTTGTGCCGAACCAGCACTCATCAGTTGGTCCAAATTATCATCTCCCACAGTTTATATTAAGATAGCAAATCCTCATACTTTAATGAACAGGCTTCAATCTACTCCAACTTCCAACTCCAGGTATATGGAGAGTGCCTGTATTTCAAATATTTACACATTGTCTGCATCCTGCCTATCCCTCTTCTATGTATTTAAATGGATAAGGTCCTATACATGAAGGGTCAAAGTGACTTGAGGTCAACACAGGCATAACAACAATATTGGCATCAGCATGGAATTTGGGAATTCTTTCATCAGATTTTCAATGGTATTGATGGCTGAAGAGGTGGAGGTTGGAGTAGATTGGAACCTGTCCACTAAAGTATAAAGATTTGCTATCTTAATATAAACTGAGCACTGATTATATATATGTGTGTGGGAGATGATAATCTCGACTAACTGATGAATGCTGCTTCAGCATGAAATACATATATTGGTGATTACTTATCTCTTCTACATGTGTGTGGTCATGTGTATCGGTGGTATGAGATAATATGGATAGTTGAAGGGTGCTTGAAAGTCTGAATTCAAATCCCCTATATTTACAATTAGGTTCCAGGTATATGAAGAGTGCCTGTATTTCAAATCATAAAAAATGTGTTCTCTCAATTTATTATAATAACTACATTATTATTTTTTAAGTTATTATTCTATAATCTGTGCTTAAAAGTCTGAGTTCAAATCCCCTATACTTACAATTAGGCTCCAGGTATATGAAGAGTGCCTGTATTTCAAATCGTAAAAAGTGTGTTCTCTCAATTTATTATAATAACTACATTATTATTTTTTAAGTTATTATTCTATAATCTTAATTTATACATGCATATTATACATATAAAAAGCATGTTATATTAGTTATACTTAGTGCTTTTTTTACCTTAGCTCAATTCTATCATAACTATCTATCAACCCAGAAGTCAGACAACCTTTCAATTGAATAAGATATATATAACTCATATTGTGATTTTAATTATTTTTTAAGGTACATATACACTTTTTTTATATATTCAACTTCATATATATATATATATTAAACGTCTATTTTATCACAATATCCTGAAACATATGACCATAGACATGTAGAAAAAATAAATTATATATATATATTAATAAACGAGGCATAAGAATAGACAGCTGTTCTATTCTATGCTAAGTTAGAGCGTATTTTAAAATATTTATTGTACAATGGCATGAGTTTTAATCTTGACTATATATATACACTTGGGTCTCTTTTTACGCGGACTTATTTAACACGATTTTGAAGTTACGCGATTCATGTTTCACCAGAAGTCGAACTCCGATAATGCGCTATTACTTTAAATAATAAGTTTTGCGCCCTTACGTTATATTGAAAGTAATAGCACATTATTGGAATTCGACTTTCATCTTAGTAATTTCAATATTTTCAGTGCTTTATAATAGTAAGATTTTATGCAATAATGAAATTAAAATCATGATTTTCACATTTTAGGTATACACACATTAAATTTTACAAGATTATAATGTAAATTTGTTCAAACATTGTGCATGTTAATTTTGCATTTTAAATCACATTCTGTTTTTGCTTTTTAAAAAAAAACGTAATCAATTATTAATCATTTAGTGTCAGCAAGTTTATTTTTAAAAGGTGAGTAATAGCAGTGGGCACAATTAAATTTGCCAATTAAAAATTAAAGTCTGATTTTTAATTGTAATTAACAATTTAAAAATTACTTAAGGTGACTTGAAATTAATGTGATGTAAAATGAAATTTGATTTTTAAACAGAATTGAAAATTAAAAAATTAAAGACAAAAATAAGAATTTAATTTTTAGTTGTTAGTTTTAATTAAATTTTTCCCAGCAGTGGTGAATAAATGTCTTTTTATTATCATAAGTCTAAGTTCATAAACAATTAATAAAATCATCATCTCAAAGATTAACTACTAATTACGTTGTCAATAGAAAACCATTAACACAATATGAGAGTGAACTTGGCAATAGTTGTATTTCCTCTTGTGAGAATTTGATTTTTTACCAGTTTGCAAATGAATGTGTTTTTTGGCAAATAGCGATAATAATTAAAACATGTATAAAAAAATGTAAATTACCATACTGTAAATTATGCATAAAAATATATTATTTTGAATAAAATTAAATATTATAGTTAAAAAAAGTTTGTCTTGTATCAATTTTTTTCAAATTTGAAATTTTTTATTAGTCATATTTTATTTCCTTATATTTTTTTTTTTTTTGCGTGAATTTTAAAGTATTTTTACATTGGTGCTTTGCTTTTATGCAAATTTTGAAAAATCACAGACCACATCCCCCCTTTTTCAATGTAAGTTACGTCTATTTTTGTGCGATTTCGTTTGCGCGTGTTTTCTGAGGAACCTATCTATCGCGTAAAATGAGACCCAGGTGTATATATTAGAAGAACTTGAACTCAAACTTGAAAATTCCTCACAGCTATCCATTTATATCTTATACAATTGATACACATGACCAATATACCTGTGGAAAAGATAAATGATCTTCAAATTAAATATTTCATGCTGAACTAGCATTCATCAGTTGGTCACTATATACAATCATTGCTCAGTTTATATTAAGATAGCAAATCTTCACATTTTAAAGGACAAGCTTCAATCTTCTCCCCCCTCCAAGTCTTCAGTCATACTTATCATTGAAAATCGGAGGATGGAACACTAAAAGCGAATATTGATGCCAATATTATTGTCAAATCCATGTTGACCTTAAGTCATTCTGACCATCATATATAGGACCTTAATATGTCCATTTAAATATACAGAAGAGGGATAGACAGATAATATACACATATTTAAATATGTAACTAAACATTATCAATAAAATGTGAACTCTTATACATGATGTATACAAGGAAGACATGGAATAAAATATAGAAGATATGGGATTCTACTATATATAGCTTTACTAAATTAATCTATTTCTTCACTTGCATTTTTTAAAAATCTATATTATTCCTTCATTTCCTAGAGGTTATCCATTTTTCATATATTGCAATATGTGTTTCATCACTTCATTTTAAATATTTGGAATTCAAAACATTTTGTCATAATTGTAGGTGCTATTCCTGCCATTTCATAGTTATATTTTTACACCACTATTTTTTTTTAAAATGTCATTTTACAGAATTTCAGATATTCAATTCTTCGAAGTGAGTCATTTTTAAATATTTCCACATGCATTTACCTTGTTTCAACTGAAAATTCATAAATTACTTTTTTAAATATTAATAGAATATCAGTAATAAATTTATTGATTTTATTTACATCTGAGCTTTAAAGTTTGATAATTAGTTAGATGATATCAATCATTGAGAAGATCTTTTCTAATAGCCTTTGTCATTCTAGTCTGACATCATATATCTTAAATCTCATTAATATGGGATAACTGCCTGCACTGATGTATTAAGCATATTATAATCTAAAAAATTAGATATATTGTAAATTAGTCATAACATAATCTCACTCTGTGGTGCCTTCATTCAAATGCTTTTATGTCCATTTCTTATGAAGTTTTTCTTTCTTTTAAAATATTTCCCTCCTCAAAATCCACAACTGTGTTTTCTACAATTTCTGTTTATATACCCACATTTACCCATACTCTTTCCATTTATGAAAAACTACTTTTTTTTTTATCACAATGAGAACTTGTTGAGAATAATTCCTGAACTATCTTCATTTGGTATTATCTATTAAATTATATAACCAAGCTTGCTTGCTACCCTGTGTGATATACTATCATTTTTCTACAATGTTATTTACTTCCAACATTTATTTCAGTGAATCTCATTCCATTTCAATATTTGAGCCTTTATAGTAAAGTACATGTCTAATTTTCAAATCAATGAACTCATTTTTTTTTTTTTTAATTTCACAATGTACTACAATATTCCATTTAATAATAGACAATTGGCAAATTAAGATTACCAGATTATTCCTGTTTTCTGACTTTACTAACTAATTACTGCCATAATCAATGACTTTATTAATCGTAACGACAGAAGAGTCATTTTTTTTTTTTGCTATAAAATTTCAATTTACATATAAAACAGAAAGAACATTCATACATGCACACATATCTTGACTTCAATCAATGTCTTTGAAAAGCAAGATTATGGTGCTTTTTTTTCTTAAGTGTTTTAAATAAAATAGAAAATATTATTTACCAGACTTGACAATTTTTAAATGATGAGAGTTTGAGAGGTTTTCTACTTTATTTAATGGAAAATAGTTAGATATCTATTTACTAATCAATATTCAATGGTTAATAGGATTAATTATTTATCTAAGTCTGTTCCTGAATCAAACATTGATTATTGATATAAGTAAGGGTATGCACTACCACTATTTCAGTAGATCCTTATTTTGGTTTTAAATCTCTATTTTTATCAGAGATTAACATCTAATTTTGTCAATAAATTCACCATGCTGCTACATGTGGTTAAGTCCGTTTATGTTGATATATCAGGTGATAAGTTATATGACATTAATATCTGCAGCTACAACTACATATAAAATTTACTTTAGAAATTTGATCTTCTTTAGTTCTTTTAAAGATGCAGAAATGTCAGCGTCTATTTTCAATTAATAGAAAATTCTGAATGTGTATTTACACTCGCATATATACAGATAATGCAATAGGATTGTGCATAAATGATAACAAATATGTGAATGAAGGATACTGAAATTTCCTCAGTTAATTATTTATGTTATTATATTTATATATAGGGAAAAATAAGTTATTTCAAATCAACTAAATATAAAAAATTAGTACTAAAACAATAAAATAGTCATAGAACCTTTCTAATAAAATCCATTTTAAAAATAATAATAAATTTAATCTCAAATTATATGCACTTTGTCATGATTTAACAACAATAACAACAACAATAATAATAATAACAACAACTACAACAACAACAACAATAATAATAATAATAATAATAATAATATATAAGTCCACTAGAGGGAGCCTGAAACTCCAGTTTTCACTGTTACAGGCTCCCTGTTTTATTCACCAAAGTTATAGTCCAATTTTGGATTCATAGAAGAAAAGTTTACCAAAATGTAAGTGAATACCTGTTTTATTGTTTTTTCATTTTTATAAGAAATTTTAGAACAATTTTCATTCAAGAATAATTGAGAGTTTCTATTGGTCCAGTTATGCAAATGGCTGCCATTAGAAATAGGCAAAAGCTAGGCTAAATAATTCTAGAAATCATTAGAACATAAAACCTTGGAAAACAATTTTAAATCAAACCAAATAATTCTAAAAAGAATAGAAACACTAGAAATCCAAATGTCTTGTTAGAATAAACAGAGAAATCATTTGGACATCAAAACTCATAGAATGTTAACAAAGGCAGTTTTAAGAATTTCATCATTGCATCAGATATTAGAAATGTGAAACAAGTTTCTATGACTGCAAACCACTCAGGGAAGACAGAAAATGGCCTAGAGATTATTATAGATACAAAAGTTATCATAAAACTAAAGGGGAAAAAAGAAATCCCAGTGTTAAATTACTCATAGAAAAAAAGATACGACATCGTCATGTCAAACCGAAAGTTGCCGAATGCGGCTAAACAGTGTAGATCAGAAAATTATTTTAATTTGATCTCAATTTTAGAATTGAACATTATAGATTATAATTCAAGCTATCCCCCTGCATAAAAATCAGGTTTCGCTGATGATCAGAACACAAGTTATGAACCCACATCCGGTGGATTGGGGGCCTCAAAAATTAAAAAAATATTTTTTTTTCAAATCAACACAGAATTACAACGAAGTGATTCGTGAGCAAAAAAGTAATAATTCAAAGACAAAATTAATACAAATGATGCTTTAGACTTAAACAGAGACATTGGCACTGCAACTTATCCTCTTTCAAGCAATAATTATTGAGAACATTCCAAAGTTTAATAAGAAACTTTCAGATTATACAACTGAATCTTTGATTACTAAGCAAGACCTAAAGTTCAATCATAGGAAGCAGAACCCAATTAGATCAACAAATAAGGTGTGTACTGATGAAATGGAAGAAATCATAGATGATGAAGAAATAAGCTCGCTAGAGGAAAATTTTGAAGAAGACTCTGAACAGGAAAGCAATAGAAATTCAGAAACAGTTTAAAGTATGAATTCCATAGATGTGGTTTATACAAAGATATGGCAACATAGATGAAGTTCTAAGGATCTGTGAATTAAAGGACTTAGCAATTCAAAGACTCTTATGAATCACTGGAGATGACTAGAGTTATTGACTGTGGTACGATCTCAAGATTTCTTTAAACAAATGTATTTACATCGTGTAGCAGATGATCAGTCACCTGTATTTTTTTCTTTATTATTATTATTATTATTATTATTATTATTATTATTATTATTATTATTATTATTATTATTATTATTAATAATAATAATAATAATAATAATAATAATAATAATAATAATAATAATAATAATAATAATATCATCAACATCAACATCATCTTTGGCTGAAGTGATAATAATTATTATTTCATAATTATATTAGAAAAATAGTTTAATTGGAAATTTTCCATATACTTTCATTTGATCCATTTTATTACACAAATAAAAACAACAACAAACCATATAGAGTATAAAATTGGATAGCAGAGTTTCCTAATAAGAACTAAGTGATAAACTTTAACAAGCTTAATTTTTAATATTAACTCAAGGAATTCAAATTTCATACTCTTTCATAATTTTGGCTCATTTTTCACACATATATTTATTTGATAACTAGAAATTCAATTCCTCCAATCCATGTTTCTTTTTTTTTTTTACTTTTCTCATATGCCTATCCAGTATTCTGGTACATCTCTACAGTTTAACAACCCACTCCAATAATTCCAATACTAATATATTTTTATAAGGTTAAAAAAAAGACCACTAAGTTAAAAATGAACTAGAGATGAATAAATTTTTAAACAAACAGCAATGTATGTTTTAAATAAGTTAGTAAAAGCTAAAGTGAACATTTTTTTCCATAAGAGACCTTCAAATGCATTAGGAATTGATGACAATATAAACAGGTAATCAGTAAATTAATTAAAAGAACAATATTTACTTCCCAAATAAGTAGTCATTTTGTCGCAATTTTTTTTTATTTTACTGTCATGCATTTGATATTGAAAATTAAAGTAAATTCTATTTCTTTTTTTTTTAAATGTTAGATATATATAATATTAAATTTAAAATTCTAATATTTTATAAACTTCCATGGTAAATTTGTAAAATGAAATTGAGTAATTTATATGTATTGTGCTGATAATATAATAGTTTGGATTTTTTTTAAGGAAAAACATTATATTAAAATTGTAATTTTAACACAATGCCCAGCAAGAAAAAAAATCTACTTAATGAAATTGAGCAATTCAATATAGTATTACTAAAATAATTTATCTCTTTTTTTCGTTCCCACAAAAAGAATGATTTTTCTTAAATAACTAATTTAAAACATTTCAAACTTTGTCTGAACAAACAATATAAATAATTGACACTTGTTGTAATTTTTAATATAAAATAATAAAGCAAATATGGTTCAGACAGCAAAACTTATATTTAAAAAATGAATTTGCCGAATCTATTGAATAAAATTTATATTAATAGATGTAGGACTGGTGTCAGATCCAAAAGGCACTTGAAACAGAAAGACACCATGTAATTAGTAAAAACTTTTTTTATGTTGTATCAAAAATTCAGTCACTTAGAAACACATTCTTTAAAAATATATTGAGCATTACCTACATACACCACTGCACTTATTGTTTTGAAGTTTTTATTTATGCAATAGGCTGAACATTTTTATAATATTGATTTGTTGCTTTTATTTAACATTTACATTAATATTTGACATCATCATCATCATAATAATAATAATATTAATTATTATTATTGTTGAAATAAAATTCTTGTTTATACTTTACCTTCAAGTAGTAAGTTACAAATTGCGCATTACGCAAACAAGTGAAGTTCAATTTCAAGAAAATTATATGGTTGAGCACTTTTGGGAACCTTTAGATCCCATATCCATAGCCTATCTTAGGAGTGTTGGTTTGAAACATGATTTTTAAGAGACTGGATAGTAATTTATGCAAATCTATTCAAATTTATTCCATGTCTTCATATAATCCATTTTCTAGAGATGGAATAGTACCATATTTCTTCTAGTTTATTGCATTGTTGTCATTTGTGATGAAGCACATTTCTTTTATTTTGCCCATAGTATCATTGCGCTCTGTACAGTGCCTTTGCTATGGTAGATTCAAATATATGGACCATGGTTCTTTGGTGTTTGAGGAATATAGACTTACTTTCAGTGTTGTTTAGTGCTTTCCTATATAAGTAGTGATATTGAGAGGTTCTGATTGCGATGTTGGCATAAGTCTCTCCATAATATGCAGCTTTGCATCCACTGCTTGGGCATGCAATTTTATAAACTGCTTGTGATATTTGATCAGAAATTATTTGATCTTTGTTGTTGTTTATTAGTCTATCAGTTGAAAGTGTTGAATGAAATCCTAATTCAAAGGAATCAGTAAATATTTTATTCAATATTCTGGAAATTGACCATATATAAAGTAATAACATTCTTGGTTTATTGTTTCTAATCATGTCACTTGTTAATTTCTTTTGAAATTGTCTAATCTTTTGTTGATTATGTTCTGTGTGAATCCAACACTTTTTAGTTCTTTAGTATAGTTAAAGAGGTTCTTTTTGTGGTCTGATTCAAATCTATCGCATTGCTTGATGTAACAGAGCTATATGGCTCAATTAACCACAAAAGCTCAATTGACATTATAAAAAATGAACTCATAAATAATAATTGCCCATAGGCACAACTGAGCTTCATAGTTGAATTTTTGAAATGGATCGATCAGAATATTATGGCTATGTTTAATGGTAAATGATTTAAAATGAATGATTGATGGCCAATGGCCCTTCCAACAAGTGGGATCATAGCTAGTGTTTTCCTCAATTATTATGAAAAACAAATAATAGCTAAGTACAATGCTATTGAACCAAACATAATATATACACGCTATGTCAATAACATATTCATAGCAGCACCAGAGGAATTAAAAAGGAATATTCTAATACATCTGCTAACACAAACTGCTTTAACAGTAAGCAGGGTAGCAGAAGACCTCCAGCAAAAAAATTAAATACTTAAACATTCAAGTTCATAGAGAATTTGGCCAACTAACATACATCGTGATAGTCAAGCTATTGGAAATTCGAGGATACATACGCCCAAAATCTAACTCACCTAATGCACACAAATTAGCAGGATTTACATCCTTCTTGCACAGAAATTACAGGCTATGCAGATTTGAATCAGACTGCAAAAAGAACCTCTTTAACTATACTAAAGAACTAAAAAGCTTTGGATTCTCACAGAACACAATCAACAAAAACATTAGACAATTTCAAAACAAACTGACACAATTAGAAACAATAAACCAAGAATGCTACTACCTTATATACCATCAATTTCCAGAAAATTGAATAAAATATTTACTGACTCCTTCGAACTAGAATTCCAAACACCACCTTCAACTAATAGACTAATAAACAACAACAAAGTTCAAATACCCTCTGATCAAATAGTACAAGCAGTTTATAAAATTGCATGCCCAAAAACAGATGCAAAGCAGCATATTATGGAGAGACTCATGCCAACATCACAACCAGAACCTCTCAACATCACTACTTATGTAGGAGAGCACTAAACAACACTGAAAGTAAGTCTATATTCCTTGAACACCAAAGAACCATGGGTCATATATTTGAATCCACCATAGCAAAGGCACTGTGCACAGAGCACAACAATACTAAGTGCAAAATAAAAGAAGCATGCTTCATCGCAAATGACAATAATATAATAAACTGAAGGAATCATGCTATTCCATCTCTAGAAAATGGACTACATGAAGATATAGAATAAATTTGAATAGATTTGCATAAATTACTACCCAGTCTCTTAAAAATCACAACTCAAACCAACACTCCTAAGATAGGCTATGAATATGGGATCTAAAGGTTTCTGAAAGCGCTCAGCCATAACACATAATTTGTAACCACCACCTCATCCTCCTATCATCATCATCATCATCATTATTATTTTTAGTTTTTTTTTTCTTGAAAAATTTAGAAAATGGATTTTTAAAAAAATTATCTACTTACAAAAAATGGAAAAAAAAAAAAAAACTTGAGAAAAAAATATTTAAAAAACAAGCTGATACTTTATTTAGGTATATGAAAAGATTGGGTGACAATTATGAATTACTAAAGAATACTATATCAATGAAGAGATTGAAAAGTATGCTGAAAATCTACAGGTGTCATCATCACTTTCAACTATTATCGATCCACTATAGAACAGTCTCTCCAAATTTAATCAAGCTACTCTAGTATATAGCTTCTCTATAACCTACCAGTAAACTTCTTATTTCATGTAGGCAGCTCACATGTAGTCTTTTTAAAGCTTTTTACAATCGTTTAAGATCCAATTTATAACAAACATGGCCTATTATCGTCTTTTCTAATAATATGTTCAACCCAGCTCCATTTCAATTGCTTAATAATTTCTATGATATCAGTGATATCTGCTTGTTCACTCACATATGTATTTTGATTGCGATTTCTTTCTGTTACCTCCTAACATTCATCTCTCCAATACTTCTTTAAGTGGTCTGAACTCCTTTATTGCTGTTCATTTCAAATCTCAGATCTAAAAGTAAGAACAGATAAAACACATCTATTAAAAACTTTCCATTTCAAAAACATAGGCATTCTATCAAAAGTACTGCATCAATAAATTGACCAAGATATTTGTATTACTTTTCTCTAATCCATCATTATCAATCTTTATTTTCCTCTTCTGAAAAAATAAATCCATTGAACATATAACTTCAGCTTTTTAGCATTTATGTTTAGTTCTATTTTCATACTTTCATTTAATAATTCTTGCAACATTTCCTTAAGTTCTATAGCATTATTAGCAAAAACAACTGCATCATCTGCAAAATTTAGATGAATTAGATAATTTCCATTTACTTTTACTCTTTTGGCTACCCATTTTAATTCACAAAAACTCATGTAAAAAGTTTTGAGATATAAAATTATCCTGAAATACATTTTTTCAACATTAATTTTTTTTAAGTATCACAATGTAATCTAATCATTACTGTTGTATTTTAACATATCTTGGATCTATATCTTGATGATTCAATGATTTAATCATCCATGCAAATGTTTATAGAATCAAATGCCTTTTGATAATCTACAAATCCAATGCATGATAGCAACTCATATTCATTGGATCTTTTTATAACCTCTCTCAAGATTTGAATTTGAACCACTGTGCTAAAACCTCTTCTAAATCCAGCTTGCTATTTTGATTGATTAGAACCCAAACTTTGCTGGAGACAAGCTATAATTATTTTGGTAAAAATTTTGTATAGAACTGATAGAAGATTAATTTCTAATATCATTTGTATCACATCACATGATGACTGTTTCTATGTTCACACAAGATGCTAAAACAGTAGCAAACACTTCACACAATAATACTACACAGTGCCAAACCATAATAATCAGTGAATTCTAAAAGATTTGTGCATAAAATCCTTATCTAGTGCCTTCTCATTCAATATCACCAGACTAGTTTGCTTATGTCTTTCATCAGTGAGGAGCTTTGGATCTGAGAGCAGTACACCTAGTTCTTTGGATCTAATGCGATCCTCTAGCAAATATCTTTTACCTATTTAATTAACTCTACAAATCCAAAATGAAAATGCCATAATGTTTTCAAACTAAACTAATTCACTTCTATAGTCATATAGATCTGACTTCTTCTCTATACATTTTGGCATCTTTGTTTTTTTTAATAACAATAATCACCATCACCCTATAGGCAGGATTGATATTAAACCACTAAAACATCACATGATCACCATTCTCTATGCTTAACAAGCTGTTAAAACAGTAGCAAATTTCCATACAGTAGTTTCACCCAATGTAAACATAATAATGAATGCATGCTAGAAGGTTTGTATATAAAATCCCTATCTAGTACCTACTCATTGAATATCCCCAGACCAGTTTTTAGCCTTTATTGGTGAAAAGCCTTAGATCTGATAATACTGCACTTAGATTTTTTATCTAATGCAACCCCCTCCAGCAAAAACCCTTTACCTATTTAGTTAATAGTTTTGAACCCAAAATAAAAACACAGTGCTACTCTGTGATGTTCCATCAATCTCCACTAACGTTTATTTATAATGAATTCCACTCTACTTGTGCTCCCACTATTTATGTCTATGTAATAAGTAAAATACATCTACTTTTTAAATCAATTGTCTCTTCATTTTTTCTTCTAATTTCACAAAATCCAAGAATGTCTCATTTAATATTATAGGTTCTTTTTCCAATTTGTGCAATCTTCCTTCACCTAAAAGTGATCTGCAATTGTGAATATTTAAATAAAAAGTCACCCTGATGATAACTTGGGTTCGCATCCAAGAAATTGTTAGCATCCTCTGCTTTGGCTAATGGCTTTACAGTCCCCCTAAGATTAAGAACAATAATTTAGTTTTGTCTATCATGACATACACATTCATCTACCTTCAAGAAAAGTCAACTGATCTTTCAGTTAAAAACTTCCAGACAATTGAAAAGATCATAATATACTGATCTTAAACTGAGAGATAAAAAGTCAATCAAGTTATCACACTAGCTGCTGAATGTTGGTGAGAAGCCCATCCATGTTCACTTAATATGAATAATCACATAGTAATAACAGCTGCAATAACAAAAACATATAGAATGAACATTAGAAATTTGTTTTGCTCAGTTCCTCTAAGAACACAAGGAGAAATCAAAGGATCTCCATTCAGTTAACAGTAAACTTTTTTTACAGTCTCCAGAAAAATACTAAAAGTACTTTCTCAAACTATTAGTGAAATAAATCAGATAAATCCTTCCATATCACCAACTTCTATGCTGCCTTAAATTACTGACAAAGTAAAATTGTTATAACAAAATCTGATCTAACTCAAGTTATAGATTAGTTGCATCTAAAAGATTCTAATATATGTAAATTTATTGATGTATATTATTTTTGGAAAACAGAGAATAAAAAAAACGTCTGTTAAGAACATGGATGGTATGTTCTGATTTCATAGATGCAATTTTTCATTTTTGCTGTAAACTTTATAACAGAGACATTATTAATCCATTTGCATTACCTGATTACAGATAGTAGAAAAGTTTGACAAAAGCATTGTAAAAATATGAGATGAATTTGACTTATTAAAAAAAATAAGACTTTAAAACTAATTTGAAAAATAAAATAACAACAGATAAGTCTAATTTGAAGTACTATGAATTAGAAAAAAATGAAAAAATGCTATTATAAGAATAGAAATATTAAAATTTTTTGGCAGCTGATACTCGTTCTTCAACAAATCATCTAAAACACTTTTTAAAAGTGATAATAACAACTTTTTAAAAGTTAATAGAATTATATGGAAAATCTGATGCTGTTAGAGCATTCACATAGAAGTTAAAAAAAGATGGTAAAGCTTACTACATGAATAAAGTTGTACAATATAAAATAATAGCTTTGTTGGATCAAGTCATCATTGAAAAAATATTAAAACATGCTGCAAAATCAAAATATTTTTCTATATTCTACTCCAATGTTCTTGTTGAAAGATAATATTAAAATGCAAGAACATTTTTTAATCATTTTTGAAAGTTTATGATACTATGGGAAGTCTTGTAATATTGTAATTACTAAACTACAAGAATGGAAACTTGAAATGGGCAGCAATACAAGTACAATGTTACAGCAATGGAACAACCATGAAAGAAAAAAGAATGGATTACAAAGATTTTTAGTTTCATACTTTTTATGTGCCTTGCATTACATATAGGTTAAATTTAATAATTAATGATGCTGCAAATGTGAATTCATATATAATCAAATTCTTTTAGTCCTATTTAAGTAATACAAATTGTACATATCAAAATTTTAGAATTTTTTTCTTTAAAAACACTTACTGAGTTTGCAAACACTAATTGAAAATCAATGGAATACATAAAATTTACCTTACAAGTGTTAGATATTAACAACACTCTGGACAAATATCAATGATGAATACTTTATCTGATGAAATATAATTGTCCTTGCATATATTTATTTAATAAAAATAAATGTTATTTTAAAATGTAAATATTAAATATATTATTATTTATTATCAAGTACTCTAAACAATAGACAGAGATTAACTTGATATAATATCAATTAACACATGATGTTTTGCACAATAGATATTCTCTTACCAAAAAAATACAGAAATGTTAATTTGTGCTTTATATAAAATACTTAACAAAAAATTTCTATTATTGTAATTTATATAATTAATGTGCTTAACATTAGTGCTTTAAATAAAAGATCAAATAATAGAAATGATACGAATATTAAAAAAAACAAAAACCCAAAGACAATATAATTTTATGTTGTTGTTTTTTCAGTGGAGTAAGAAAATTCCTCTAATGAATAAAATCAAAGATTTTTATAAAAAGTTTTCAATACATGTTGCTAGCTTCTTTTTCTTGGACTTAATTTATCAGAAAAGATGTTGTATTAATTATATTATATTTATTTTTAGAAACCCACTCCCTTTTTATATATATAAACCCATGACATCTGCTATATTTTATTCCAAGCTCCCTTAGAAAACATCATGTAGAATAGCTTATATTTTATTGATAAGCTTTGAATCCAAAAGAATATATATATTATTTTACTGAACTGCAAATGCACAGGTCTTTTCACGTGCTCATAAATGTAACATAGACACTTTTGTGTGTACAATATGTATATATAAATTAAGATTATAGTACAAACAATTTTTTTAATGCAGTTATTAATAATGTATTGATAGAGCATATTTACACATATGTTCATACATTCACATTCATTCAAAAATAGAAATAGTAAAAACTTATTGTATTGTATTTTTATATAAAAATAATAGTGAAGTGTTATATTTTTATCATAATTAAATATTTAGTATGTGTATATAAGTTTTTTATTTAAAATTGCTTTTACTATTTTTAAACCATTGTTTAAAAAAAATGCTAAAAAGGAAGGTGATGCTATGATACATGAAAAAAAAAGGAAAATTTGTGATCATTGTTTTAAAAATATAATATATACATTAACAGTATATATATTAACTTACTGCAAAAATATTTAATGACTTATACACTATATATGTGATAATGATTTAAAGTAAAATTATATGGATTAAATAAAGTTCATTTGTAATATATGCACATCAATTATTATGTACACATACTAAATATGATATATACATAAGGGGTATACATTTTAACTTACAGCAGAAATATCTAGTAATATATCAACTATAAATGGTCAGTCAATTTAAAATATAATATAGTTTTACATTATCATTTACTGTGACAATACTAAAAACTTAAAATAGATTAATTTTTTATATATTAAATGATTTTATTGACTGTGCACTAAAAACAAAATAAAGTAATTGTTTCTTCAATCACAATTGGAGTTTTTAAATTTAACTCGAAATAAAAGCATGGGGGACACAGAAATTAATTAAATCAATCCTTATTTTTTTTATAACAAAGGATTGATTTAATTAAATAAAAATTGGAAAATTTAAAAACATCTTTATTGTTAAGTTTGACCTGTATATGATATGTAAATCACGTGAATTTTTCCAATTGTTGTAATATCTTGATAAGGTTCATTTTTTGAACAAAAATCGATTAGATATTAATAAATTTATTATTTATATATTTTAAGTATTTAGTTGTCTATAAATTGAATATATTTCATTTTAAAGAATAGTATATTAGAAAGACAACATAATGGTTTTGTAATGCCATCATTGTGAAATATATAATAGTTTTGGGGTTAAACCATGTGTTAGTATTGATTAATTCCCCAGGTTTCGATGAAATAGTATCCACCAATGTCAAAGTTAACTTTTCAAAGAAAAGCCATTAGATCTCAAATAATAACAAGATTGAGTCTGAGGTAAAGAATGAGATTGAATGTGAAGTAGTTGAGCATTCAGAATATGTGGATTAAAAAAATGTTTATTTTCTTCAGTTTAACCATCATATTGATCACAACACTAATTTTGATAATATTAAAATACTTTCTAATTTGGAAATGTATGATTTGAAAACCATGATGGAATCAATTGAAATATTAAAAAGACCAACTGACTTAAATAAAGCTGATGAAGCACAATGTATTTTAACCTTATGGAGACCATTTATTTGATCTCTTTCTTCTAATATAAACTTGAAATCAGTTAATGGTGAAATTAAGCATTTTGTTAATCCACATATTCTGAATGCTCAACTACTTCATGCTCAATCTCATTCTTTAGCTCACACTCGATCTCGTTACTATTTGAGATCTAACGGTTTTTCTTTAAAACGTTAACCTTGACAATGGCGGATGCTATTTCATTAAAATGTTGGGAATTAATCAAAACAATCACATGGTTTAACCCAAAAACTATTTTATTTACATCATACAACCATGAAAACTTTAAATATATATATATGTATTCCAGAGATAATATCATCTACCAATTGTAAATATATAATATCTTTCATATGTTTTTTTATATAAATAATTTATAATGCTGTAGAATAAGGGTTTTTCTGAATGCTTAGAACTTCACCAATTGTAATTTTATATGAAGTTTCAGAGATATTTTCTACTAGCTGTATGTATAAATAATATATATATACACACATATTTTGTAAGCAATGATTACAATGAAAACTCAAATTTATTTAATTGTTATATCTGTTGCTGCAAGCAGTCTCTCATAGATCTGTTTAGTATGTATGTGTATCATATGTCTCTGCCATGTATACATAAGCAATTATATTTCATTTTTTGCAAGTTATGGTATTTTTTCTTCTACTTTTATTTTTGCAATCTGTGAATAGGATATTTTTCTTATTTTATACAATATATATTTTTTTGTATGTTATGCTTATAATTACAAGCCATTTCCACTAAGACAAATGAAAGATAGAACAGATAAGAAGTATCAGTATTGTGACTATTCTCATTAATATTTTATATTGTACTAAATTGAAGGAAAATATTTCTTCTTGCTTAGTTATCACTATGTGTAGAAATATATGAAAAAACTTTTTAGCCTTTCATCTTACCACTTTTTTTCTTTGTTCTTTTATGTTATATATTAAACTTTTTTTGCAATTGTTTTAAAATTTTATTTTTTGATAAATTACAATTTACTAAAGTTCTGATTGCAGAATATCTGATATACAATACTTATTGTTAAATATTATTTTTTCTATTAAAAATAAATATTATTTCCAGAAAAATACTTGTATGGAAGGACAAGATCTGAGACAGCTATTAAAAATGGAAGTCACCAGAAAATACATATTTCAAAGTTTTGGCCAATCAAAGACTTTAAATCATGCTAACGTGAAATCAGTAAGGCCTAGAAACAAGTGGCATATATCGTTATTTGCATTATTTAATTACCTTTCAAACGGTTTAATTTGTTTTGTGTGTGTGTGTGATAAAAATTTCATTTTTATGAAAGTTTTCGTAAAAAAAGATTTTACCTTTTTTTTTTCTTTTCTTATTTTTTTATATTTCACAGGATTGAACGTGAATTTGTTTTTTCTGAAAATAATTAAAATTTTGATGTATTTGGTATAGATGTTACTCGAGGGCTTGAGGACTCCTGAAATATAATTTACTATCAGCTGTAGGTATATAATTTTTTCCTTATACAAATAGTTTATAATGGTATAGAGTAATGATCCATTTTGTACTTTGAATTAGATCTGTTTGTTCTTGTGTGTATTGAATAATTCTAAACATAAGCAATTTTATAACTATATTTTTTTCACTCTATATTTACTTTATTTTTTTGCATAAATAAAATATTTTGTTGCAAGTGATGCTTATAAAAAAAAAATTAAATTTATTTCCTTGTCATAACTGATATTGGAAGCATATCTGTTTTGGATATATATCATATATCTATCATCTTCACATAATCAATTATATTTCACTTTTTTGCAAACTTCTACTTGTTTATATAAACATATTCTTTTGCAAGTAATGCATCTAAAAAAGAAATCAAATTATTTTATTGTCCTATCATTTTCTCTAAGCAGTATCTCAAGTCTGTTTTGTATACACCTATCACATATCTTTATCACTTGCACATAAGCATTATATTTCATTTTTTGCAATCTATGGGTATTTTTCTACTGATATATATATATACTTACATTCATATGATTTTATAGATAATAACAATACGATATTTAATAATAAATGTATAAAAATTGATCACTGTTGGAATAATATATATATATATAAAATCTTGAAATCATCACATTCTAATAAATAAATTTAGACATTTTGTAGCAATATTTTACAAAGTCAAAGATATTTTTCCTTTAAATATTCTTATAATTATATTAATATTTGTGTGAATCTTTAGCCGAGATATGGAATAACACTTTATGGCCATGCCAGCTTTTCTAATATTAATAGACTAGCATTGTTGCAAAAAAGAATTATTAAACTAATAGAAGAAAATTATATATAAAATGTAAAAAAAATGGCTACAAAAATAATATCATCATCATTTTCAACTATTATCAATCCACGGCAGAATGAAGGTCTCTCCAAGTTCAATCCATCATCTTTTATCTCCAGCATCTCTTCTCCACATGACCCTAAAAAAAATTCCTTATTTCATCCATTCATCTCACATGTGGCCTCTTTGTAGGTCTTTTATAATCTTTTGGAATCCAGTTATTTCAAATGACAATCTATTATCATCTGTTCTAACAACATATCCATCCCAACCCCACATCAGTCTCTTAATTCTTTCAGTGATGTCAGTAACATCTGTTTATTCTCATACTCATGTACTTCACTTTCAATTTCTTTTTATTACTCCTAAGATATATCTATACATACTTCTTTGAGTGGTCTGAAGTTTTTGTATTGCTCTTCTGTTAAGTGTCAAAGCTCAGATTTATGGGCAAACACTGGTAAAATACATTTACTAAAAATATTCCTTTTCAAACACATAGGCATATTTCCACCTTATTTCTATCAAAAGCATATAATCAAGTTTAATTCTATGATTAATTTCATCCATTATAGTTCCATCTCTAATAACAATCTGACCAAGATATTTGTAATTATTAACTTCTTCTAACTCATCATTATCAATTTTTATTTTCATCTTTTGAGAAAATATACTGGACAATATTTTAGTCTTTTCTTAATTTCATCTGATAACTCTTGCTACATTTGCTGAAGCTCTAAAGCATTGTTTTGCACATCTGCAAAATCTAGACGATTTAAATAATCTCCATTTACTTTTATTCCTTTAGCTTTCCATTTTAATCCACAAAATACTTCTTGCAGCACTGCTGTAAAATTTTTTGGAAATATGGCATCACTTTGTCATATAGGTACACCCGTCTCAATGTTAATCTTCCTAGTATCATTATGTAATCTAATTTTTGCTATTGCACTTTTATAAATATTGTTCAGAATATGTCAATATCCAATGTCTATACCTTGATGATCCAATGCTTTTAATCACTGATGAAATGCTTATAGAACCAAATACCTTTTCATAATCTATAATGGCAACTCATATTCATTATTCCTTTCTATGATTTCTCTCAATAATTGAATATGACCCACTGTACTAAAACAACTTTTAAATCCAGCTTATTTTGATTGACTGAAATCTAGTTTTACTGTAGATGAATTGTAGTTATCTTGGTAAAAATTTTATATAAAACTGATAAAAGATTGATAGGTTTGTAATTTCTAATATCTTCTTTATCATCTTTTTTAAATATTAATACTACATTCTTTCAACCATTTGGTACATTTTTATCATTTAGATATTTGGTATATAACTTTGCCAAAAAAAAAATTTATTTCTTCACCTGTTTCTTTTAAGATATTGATTATAATTTCTTCATTACCTGGAACTTTTTTCTTCTTCATGAAGGAATTCAGAGGATATAATAATTGTAGGAAGTAATTTTCCTTGTTCTTCATTACTATATAATTCTTCATGCCATCCCTCTTTAGTAAGAGTTTCATCTTTTTTTCTTATTGCAGAAATAAATTTTTTACCAATACCAAAATATTGTTTTACACTCCTGAGATTACTCTTCTTTTCTATAACTTTTCCTGCTAATTCACAATTATACTTTCTTATATCAATATCAATTCTTTTTCACACTATTTTACAAAATTCTAGATATTCAATCCTTCTTATGTATCATTTTTATATTTTTTCATATTCCCTTTTTTTCATAAATACTCTAGTGTCAGTAGAAATGTTAGTGGTCAATTGCTTCTTTTTTCTACCAGCTATCTTTTCTGAAGTTTTAAAAAGTGTATTACCTTCCTATTGATTTTTTTCAAATCGAATCTTGTTCAAGATCTGTTAATATTTGAAAACAATTTGCAAGTTCTAATTTAAATTCATTGGAATATTTCTGAAGATTAGAAATATCAACTGCAAATATTGTTTTTCTTAATACTTTTTGTCTCTAGTTTTACATTAACATGTATCTTCCATCTCACTAATCGATGATCACTTCCTGTGCTGAGTTTATTAAAAACATTACAATCTTAAAATACATATTTTCTGTTAGTTAAAATATAATCAAATTCTGCTGTACCTTCATTTAAATGCTTCCATGTCCATTTCTGTTTAACATTTTTTTCAAAAAAAGAATTTCATAATATATAGTTTTTCTTTTTCTGCAAACCTCTACAAATCTATGTCATCTCTCAAATTCTATCCTTAACCAAATTTACTTGTAGCGCTTTCAGCTTTCAATTGTTTAACAATTCTAACATAAAAATCTCCTATAACAATTTAAAAAGGTTGCTTGGTCTGTGCAAAAGCCTTTTGTACATCCATATAAAAATCCTCTATTACTTCATCACTATGAAAGCTTACTGAGGCATAAATCTGAATTATCTGCATTTGGTATCTGCTATTAAATTGAATAACTAATCTTGCCACTCTGTCCAACACACCATCAATCTCCACAATATTGTTCTTCCAGGTTTTTATTTATAATGAATACTACTCCATTTGTACTTCCAATGTTTTTTGCCTTTATAGTACAGTAAATATCCAATTTTTAAATTAATTGTTTCTTCATCTTTTCTTCTAACTTCACAAAGTCCAATAATGTCCCATTTAATATGAGACCATTCTTTTTCCAATTTTTGCAATATCCCTTCAATTGAAAGTGACTTGCAGTTATAGATATCTAAATAAAAGGTTGTCATCAAATGGCAGCCTGGGTCCACAATCACAGGGATTCTTAGCACCCTCAGCCTTCAGCCACCAACTGCTACCTTGGCTGGTGACTTTACAGCCTCCTGAGAATAAGGGCCAGGATTTCCCTTTTTGTCTGACATGATTGTAAAAATTTATTATATAAAAAAAAAAAAATCATTCACACAAATATTTATTTTGCCTTCAAGAAAATTCAACTAATATTTCAGTTAAGAGCTACCAGGCAACTGAGAAGAAAAACCACAGCATTTCTTGATCTTAAACTCAGAGGTAAAAGGCAATAAACTCACCATGCTAGCTAATGTATGTTGGTGAATAACCTATTCATGTTAATATACTATATAAATAGTCATATAGCAAAACGGCTGCAATGACAAAAAATATATGGAATGGGCATTAGAAATTTGCCCTGCTCAGTTCCTTTAAAAACCTCCATTAGGAATCGAAGGGTCTCCTTTTCAGTTAACAGCCAACTCCTTTCTGCAGCCACAAAGATAATATATTATATTTTAATGAATTCCTTGAATATATAATTATACGGGGAGGGGGGGGGATATTGATAATATTTTCAAAAAAAAAAAAACCCATATAAACAATTTGAAAATGTCTAACAAAAATGAATTCATGCACAATTGAAAAATATTGTAATAAATATTGAACAAGAATAACTAATCATTATTTGTTAATATCCTTGGTAAAAAAAAAAAAAATCATTTGTCCAAAATTCAAAATGTACACATCTCATTATAGTATTATATAGTTGTAGAATCATTTCAGTTTCTTTCTACAATTTAGTTAATATAATATCCAAACTGCAGTTAAAATCTCATTTTGGGATAACTATCTTTAAAACAAAATGAAATCCATTTTTATTGAATTTAGTAGTTCGGAAATAAAATTTTGATAAAGTAATGATTAGTCTAGATATCGTATCTATATTTTAGAATAAATATAAAATGAAGATCTACCTGTAGATAAAATTAACAGTTCTCATTTAATTAAAAGCACCAAAATCACAATTTTGTATTCAAACCAAAATAAGTTACTATAAGAAGAAAAAAAAAAACGTAGGCAATCAATCAATACAAGTACAGCTGATAAGTAATTCAATTTATTCAAATTTTTTAATGTCATCAAAATTATTTGCAAATCATTCATATTATTTACATAAAAATGATATGTATTCACTAGTCAAATGTGCAATCATTTTCCTGTGAAAAATTGGGATAAAAAATTATATTAATATTAGTTTGAATGTCTTCCAGGATTAATAACCATGGTCTATTTGTATTTGTGATATTTTACTTTGAAAATGGTAGGTAAAAATAAGAAGAGGATCTAATAAAAATTGTCATAGCTGATGATTGAATAGTTTGCAATTGCTGTGAAAACTTATTTTCTAAGCTTTCTTTAACACTTCTGAAAATATAAAACATAGTTATTGGTGAATTATCAGAAAAATAAAAGACACCATTTATCAGGAATAAAAAAGAAAACCAAAGTCATTAAGTCTGGAAATACACACACACATATTTGCTTTTCCATTTACATTTTATGGCAAAAAAAATATTTTTTTTTTTTAAATGTCAAATAAGCAAATAAATGCAAAACTGGTTAATTATTTCCCATATTGCAATTTTGAAATAATAAATTCTAAGATTTAATTAATAATTGATATTAGTTTTTTTTTTTAAAATAAAAATCTAAAGCTGCACATATAAATGTGTCTCCTTTATATATACGTATATAACCTCACATATATAATATTAGTATTTTCGTGTACTGCAATATATACATAAAGTAAATAAATAAATCATTTATTTATAAATGCATTATAAATATTGTATGAGAATCTAAATAATCAATCTCTAGGACTAAATGGCTGAGAAATGAGAACATAGTTGAAGTTAACTGTTATATGAATTAATCATGATTGGAAAGAAAAAAGTTGTAATAGATGGTGTTTTATATACATTGTATTAAAATTATATTATCATATAATGTCATGAATTAAAAAAAGATTCTACTTTCTATTTTAATAGGTCTGCTTTTTTTTGGTAATATTTAATGAGTTTCTCATAGTTTATAAAGTAACTCAAAAATTGTAATGAATATTAAATTTTCTCATAAAAATACATAATATAATTAGAATTAATATTTTTAATTAGTAGCTAATGTCATTAACACTTTTAACGCAATTTCTTTATTAACCTCATATATTCCTTACAACATTAAGATGTCCCACAATGAGATAGCATTTTTAAGAAAATGATAAGCAATGATAAACTACTAGATGATGATGATCAAATGATAAAGTCAATCTGTCTTCGGTGAGAATTTAACATGTACAAATATATGGGCAAATATAAAGATTATTTTTGAGTTATGGTATTTAAAAAAAAAATTTCATTGAATAATTCAATTTATTAAAAAAAAAAAAAAACTATCTTTAGAATTCTGTTCTCTTCCACTCATCTTTCCTAGTGAAACATCTGTTAAGAATTCTATTGGAGATCAATCAGAAGTCTCTGCAGCAAACTAATGAAGAAAAAAGAATAATAAATGGTATAAGTATCTAAATCAGACTTTGAACAGAAACCGCCTCCCAACCAAATGCAGTTTTATTTAAGAGAAATAATTAAAAGAAATTATTAATAAAGCTTTACTGCAAGATGATAGGGCGGTTAAAACATATCTCTCAGTTCTATTATTTTGATTTATTCATTATTTTTACATATGAAATAGAAATAAAAAATCGAACATTTCATCGGGAGAAGAAAATTGTGGTTTGGTGGAATCTTGTTTATTATTGCAAGAGTTTATAAGATTTTAAAAAATTTCAAGAATAGTTTTTTTTTTAAGAAAAAAAAACTGTTGATAACAAACTTAATATTGCTTAAGTGTTAAAATATCATGCTGTTTTTAGTAGGATTCGTTTTAAAGTTCTATATTCGACAGTTTGTCTGTCTATTTAAAGATATTTATGAAAGATTCGATTAATCCTGTTGAACAAAATATTCTTTTTTCTTAGTTATTACTAAGGGATTTACGTTATTGAAAAGTAATAGTAATCCATGAATTCAGTGCCCATAGTACGACTCGACTCTTTTATCAGGCGGAACAATTATAATTTTTATAGCCAGTATATTGACACGCATCTGACCAATGTATATTATATTGAAAACATTATGTTCTAGCTAAAGTATTTGGATAGTTCATTTACTGGTCACTAATGGATAACTAGTGGGATTGATAATGGGTTATCTTGTGGGGAAAAAAAATCTAAAGCTATATATGATCTAATAAAATTTCCAAAGTTCGCCTAGAGAGTATTCAAGTCCCAGATCAGTTCTAAAACAGTACATTATAATACTTTGTTTACTATTATATATGCAATAAAAAATACATATATGAATATACACTAATTGTAGTATTTGCTTACCTTTTTTTCAATATAATTTATTCTTATATTTCAATTCTAAAGCTATATCATGAACGTTAATAAAAAACTACATCATTAAAAGCATACCAATGATAGATAAATAAATGTCACTATCCTTTTTAACAAAAGTTTCCATAGACTTATAAGTATATTTAAAACATTCAAAACCCTGAAAAAATTCAGACAAATATAGTTATATAAAAATACGCATCATAATATAGATGGGACAATGCATCTATTTAGATAAAAGTGTGTCTAATAGTACTTGTCATTAGTAATAGAGGTATAAGAATATCAGTACTTGCAAAATGTGATTTTATAAATTAATATGAACATTAACAGATATAGCAACTAAATAGATGTAAGTATTTTGTCATTTATACATTTCGATAGCAATTTTTGACTGTTTAATGCTGATAACATCTTTTATTATTCAGCTGGAAAATTTTTACTATCAAATGTTAAAGAATACCATGTCACTTAAGGTATGGAGAAAGACATCAATGCTATACCAAGATAAAATCATGGTTCTTAAACCTGCATTTATTTATTTGAAATAAAAATTTAATGCAATTTCTCTTCTAATTTACATGCACTCAATTTATTTCACAGCACTCATCTTCTGAAATATCTAAAAAAATAATAATGATCAATGGGTACTAAATGGTAGATATAAAGAGATAAACAGATTAATTTGTGATACTACTCATCAACAATAAGAAACAATGATTAGATGCCAGTGTTGGTGATTGCATATTCTAATTACTGGCTTATATCTACTAACCTCTATTTCGCTAATTTATTTATTTTATCTCAGATTTCTATGACAAATAGTGCACATACATTTCAAAACATTGCCATTGGATAAACAATATCTAACCTAGTATTGTGTAATTTAAATATTATTATATTTAATTTTAATGCTATTGAGCAAATGCAATTTTAATTCATTTAGTAACAAAATGTTATAATAGTATAACTTAATATTTTGTGGATATTCATATTAATTTATTAATACAATATTTACTAACAAAATGTTAATCGTGTTCCCATCAAATATAATTAAGCTTAAATCAACAGATTATTATTTAAAACAGATCATTTAATAAAAACAACTGTGCCACTAATGCTTTTAACAAGTTAAACGTTTAGAGTGGGGACTCAGCAGTGGTCGATGAGTCATTGAAATTTTGTTTTCTTTTTTAAAGTGCAGAAAAACTGAGTGGGCTACGCATGCGACTATATCAACAGTCTCTGAATTTTTTTCTTTTTGATAGGTATACGCCATATTTTTCTCAGACAAAAAATGAATTTTTGATTAATTTTCTTATAAATTAAGTCTTTTTTGTTTTTTGCTCAATTTATTAAATTGTACAGAAAAAATAATATGTAGAAAAAACAAATGGCTGAAATGAACTCAGAAAAAGATTCTACCAGCTCCGATGCATTTGTAATTTCTAGGCCCTGTGATTCTGAGGATAGCGTTACGTCCAGTGAAGAATTTTTTAGCTCGATATCAGATGAAGAAACCTTATTACCAACCAAAAGGCAAAGAAAAAATAAAAATTTACCTGCAAAAGTTAGTGGTAGATCAGGCCCTTTATCCAGTAATAATAATATGCCTCCGAATGTAAATGCAAGAAAATGTGGAAATTTTTACGAAGACTCCAGGTTTGAAGTTCCCTATTACAGGTGAGTTTTCTATTTTAGACTTTTTTTATTTATTGTTCAATAAAAAGATGTTTGCAAAAATAGTTAAGGAAACGAATAAATATGCTACTAAAGACAAATGTATGCAAAATTGGGAAAATGTAACTGATTGAGAATTGTTTGTCTTTTTGGGGATGACATTGGGAATTTTGTGCAAAGCATCTGTCTTCCAATTGAAGGACATTTGGGATTATGATTCTAGTTTGAGGAACCCTTATTTTGCAAATGTAATGTCTTATAAATGTTTTAGCAAAATTTTTAAGCTGTTTACATTTTAATGATAACAAAACAATGTCAACTAAGGAAAGATTTTGACCATATATATATAAAATTAGACCAGTGGTAAAAAAAATGCAATATTAATTTCAAAGTTGCATACCAGATGCACAGAGAGATAGCAATTGATGGAGCTATCACAAAATTTTCAGATCGAAATACTATGAAGCAATTTGATGCATCAAAGCCAATAAAGAGAGGTTTCAAGTGGTGGGTGTGTACCGAGAGTCACAATAGTTATGTGTATCACATGGAAATGTATGCAGGCAAAGAAAAATTCAAATGCTCATCTATGCTTTGGTACTCGTGCTGTGAAGTCAATAGTTTTGCCACATTTTGCAAAACATCATCACATTATTTTCTGTGACAGATATTCTACAACTATAGAACTAGCAAAGGAACTTTATGAAAATAAATTATGTCTTTGTGGTACAGTAAATATAAAAAGAAAAGGTATTCCAAAAAGCATTGTCAAAGTGCACAACAAAAAGAAAATGAAGAGAGGAGACTCTCATTTTTTCATTGACAACGATACTGGTCTTCAATTTTTAGTATGGATGGACAAAAAGCCAATAGCTATGATAACAAATGCATATGCACCTTCTGGAAATGATGTTAGCTGAAAAAATAAAAATGGATCATGATAAACAATTCCATGCCCACTTACAATAAAAATGTATAACAAGTACATGAGTGGTACTGATTTGGCCAATCAAAAACAAACCCAATATTGTTGGGATAGGAAATCTCGGTGATGGCCATTGCGACCATTCTGGCACTGCTTTGGCACAGCAGTTTCCAATGCATACATTTTATATTCCATTTATATGGCAGCTAAACATTTGACTGTCTTGTCTCATTTAAAATTTTGGAGAACCTTGTCCCATATGTTTGATTGATGGATTTTCTTCAAAATTAAAATATTCCCCCAAAACTCATGTATTTCCACATCTGGACAGTGGTCATATGGAAACCATTCACATGTAGATCTTTGTCATAAGATTTCCACATATAAGCATTGTGTTGTATGTCTAAAAAAAACATGAAACTCACTTTGGCTGTTTGGAATGTGGATTGGTACCTATTTGTGTTGACTCATGAAGAGGATGTTTTGCTTTTTTTCACATTCAAGATGTGACAAGTAATCTTAATCCTGTTGTATCAGTTTTACCCCAAACATCGGCTGCAGTTTCATCACAAATGGACTTGGTGGGATTGTATTTACATGTGTAATCTGAAGGTCTCCAAATGAAGATGCTTCTACTTATGCCCAGATGAGGAATATGACTTTTGAGTATATTTGCATTTTATTTTAATGTTTTGCAGCATGATCAATAACTTTTCTCATGGAATTTTATTTGCAAGCTATCAAATCAATCTTTGATAATCTTTTGGTTTTATATTTTAGGTGAATTCAACCTAACAAACTGATTTTTTTACACAATGACAGGTAGCACAGATAATAAAAGGTATTGTTTTTATTAATGTTTTTTTGTTGTTGTTTGTTTTGTTTTAGCTATCAGCACAATGGACAAATGGTTTGAGACCCTGATCCAAGACTGTTTACAATTTATTTCTCCTAGCAATTTGGTTGTATATAATTCAATAATTTTTATTATTATTCTGTTTTTACTAGTTTTTGTTTTACTAACTTGGTTTTCATTTGTTTTTGTTTTTTATTAACTTCATTTTATAGTTGAGAGGCTTATGACTGCCTAATAGCCTTCCTTATTAGAATTTTGTGACAACTTCATTACTGATTACTTTTGCCAATTGGTAAACAAGATTTGGAATGATTTCTCTTTTATTAATAATATTGAATAATATAAAATATTTAATATTTTCCATATTTATATTAGATAATATGAATAGGTATGCTTCTTTGGAAGACATCTTGCCTTGAAAGAGGTAGAATATAATTTTTTTTTAATAAATATGTGCTTTAGAAATTTTTTAGTAATCTTTGACTGTCTCTTGAAAGGAGAAATTTTTTCATATTCTAAATTTGTAAATTGTTTTCTGTATTGGCACTGATTATTCAGTATGATGATATTATTAACAGGATTGGTTTATCCAAAGTCTAAAATCAAAATAGTTTTGAGCAAATAATGGAAAATTTAGAACTCAAATTTGTAGTGCATCTTGTTTATCAGATTATTGAGTTTTCATAACTACTTAGCAGATGAACTTGCACGATGCATACATATACACCAGTTTTATAATATAATATATGTGTACCATGATGATCTTATTTAGAATTTCAAATTATATATTTTACTTTATTATATTTATAGTGGTAAGTAATAATATCTCCACTCTCTCCATTATTTTTATATTCTGGTAGAATTTTAATATTTTTTTCAATCTTTTATTAGGGAGATGATTTTTCTTCTGGATGCCTTGAGATTTTTCAATTTCTGAGGTTCAAGGAAAAAAATGAAGAATTCTTATTCTACTACTTCCGTAAGTTCTGAAGCTTTAGATTATCTCAGATAAGAAGTATTATATATGATTTTAATGAAAATTTTGTGAGGAATACAAAGAAATTATCAACAAAGATGTAATTTAAACTTAATTTATGATAAATTAGAAATTAAGAACAAACAAAAAAGTAATAATTATTTTGAACATTGAAATTTATTTATTTTTTTCATTACTTTTTTAATGGTAATCATTATTTGTGTTAAGCTTATTGTTTTCTTTAGTTTTTCTAGTTTCTATCAATGTAAAGCTTTTTGCTCTAACATTATGAAAACTGAAGTTATTGTGAAAATTGTGACTCAAGTCAGTTTTTTTAAAATTCAGTATGGCATCAAGGACATTAAACTAGTTTAATGAAAAGACACATTCCTTTGACTAATATTATTAAATAATTATTTAGCACCTTCATTATGCTTATTTCATAAAATCATTAATGAATTATAATTTAGTCTAATATATGTATATTCAATAAAGTTTTAAATAATTTTTTTAAAAAATGGAATGATATTCTGTTTTTCTGAAACTAGTTCTATAACATGAAAGAAAAAAAAACGCATAATTGAATATAATTTAATTAAATCATCAAATCTTTCTAGTACAGGTTGAATATTGTTAATTTCATCCTTAGGGTTCAGTGACTTCTATCACCACACAAAATTATAGAAGACTAACTTTTCATATCAACCATACTTTATTATTTTAGTAAGAATTACTTTTTATTTTATTGAATCTTTGCACAAGCACCCACGTTTAAATGCAATATAATAAAATAATAAATACAAACATTTAAAAATAAAATGAAAAAAAAAGCTGGCATCATTGTGTTCTTTTAATCATTTTTATTTTCCTAATGTATAAAGAAAATATGATTTCTTTTTTCAAATCAAAGAAAAGAAAGCAACAAAAACTTAATTTCTAAATTAGTGATATGAAGTTGGCAACAGTTTTTAAAAATAGATTTTTTTTAAAGAAAAAAAATGTTGAAACTAATCTGTCAACTTTTATTATTATATTTATTCCATAAAAATAATGTCAGTATATATAATACATATTAAAAGTGATTTAATATTTATTTGTAGTATGAGTGCTTTACAAACAAGATACATTTATAATAAGGGGAAGAGTAAGAATTATATTACTCTCACAAAATTGCTAATCCAGAAAGACTTGTAAACTAAAAATGTCAAAATAATAATACTGTGTCAGCATAAACTTGTTTTATTTTATTTTCCATTGAAATACACTCGATAAATCATTATCATCTCTAGAATCAGAAAACTGAAATGCAGATATACCTCTATAGTTATATCTTTGCAAAATCGATGCATTTAATGCATGTAATTCAGTATATTTAATCCATGCATGTAATTTAATGAATTACAAACAAAAAAAATGTAAAAAAAAAAAAAATGTTATTGAAAAAGATAAATCGAAGGATTTTTTGTTTTTTTAATAGATTGAATGTGTTTGATTCTAATATTAATTTTATTATTAGGAGATGTACTTTTGATTTTGCTAAATTAAAACATCTAGATTTAAGTGTTGATAATATTTTACTTTGTAGTCATTTTATTAAACATAAAAATTTAAGAAATATGATAAGTCCTGAGAGTTATCAATCTCTTTTCTCATAAGAAAATTTCTTGATTGAATTTTTGTTATAGGAATTCAAAGGAGACAATTTGCTTTTGATTATATTGATTTGGATTATAATCATGAATTATATATATTAAAAATATATATTGCAGTTTATGATTGTTAAAATAATAAGTTTTGGATTATTAATATATCATAATTGGATTAAAGATGAGATGTTTCAATTTCATTAGTTTTCTATAATAATAAAAAACCCAAAATAATCAAAAATTTGTACAAACCACATATCGTTAATAAAACTGGGAAGAAAAATAAGCCCTAATCATAATTAACATTTATGGACTTTTATATTTATAAAAACATTACATAAAAATTCTGCATAAATCAAATTATTTATTATTAGTAAGTGAGCCTTTGGAAAATTATTGCAATAGAAAAAAAAATTACAAGTATTGATGCTTTTTTAACCTGTGATAATGATGAAGCTATTTTAAGAATTTCATGTACAAAAGAGTATGAAACAAGTAGATTAATCAGAACTCATATATGAAGGATAAACCCAAACATTGACAAAATTCAAAATTCTTCTATTAACAAAGCAGAATATCCAAACTGCAATTAAAGACAGTTGTTGTTGTTGTTGTTGTTGTTATTATTATTATTATTATTATTATTATTATTATTATTATTATTATTATTATTATTATTATTATTATTATTATTATTATTATTATTATTATTATATATTCTTTAACATCTGGTTACTAATATGATAATGTGTGTCCTTTAACACATACATATAATCATCAGAGGTAAAGGCTATTTTCTGTGAGCCAGATCCTAAGTTCTGTATTTTCTTGCCTATTAATCATGCTCCCCCCCCCCCTTTTGCTCTCTTCAATTAATTCTAGTATGTGGACATTCAACTGATGTGGCTAAGTAAAAAATACAAGTCCTTTGAAAGATGATGATAATAATAATAATAACTGATGCTGACAGATATATTTAACTTATATATGCTACTGTTCTAAAAGCAAGATAAGGAAAAATCATTTTTGGAGACCTGAAACATAACTGATATATCATTATACATATTTGTCATTTTTTACACAATTGCGAGTTTCATGAATAATTTCAAAAGACTAATAGTGATGCAAACTAAAGTCTTATATGCTATTCATAATTTTTCATTTACAGTTTTGTTAACAGTCATGCAGAAATAAATATAATCATTCTAATTCTAGAAAAAAAAACAAGACAAATAAATAAGATATAAAATAAAAAATAAAAAGTTAAAAGACAGCATTTCAAGATGTTAAATAAATTGACCAAGAAACTGAATTTTTGAACATTACTAAATGAATGCTATATATATCATCCTCAGGATTAATTAAGTATAGTATAATCATCAACATACTACAAAACTAAAAAATAAACCAGCAGACAAAGAATGATTAAATAAGTAAACTAGAACTAGTAGAAAACCAAACTTATTATCTTTAAGAATTGTTTAAGTCAAATTATTTAAGCCAGAAAAGTAAGCATTTTTTTAAAACAATCTTTCAAGTGTGATAACTGAATATCACAAACAAACAAACAAACAAACAACAAAAAAAAAAGAATCACAAAATGATTCAAAAGCCAAATCACTTTAATAGAAGGCTCTATTGTGGGATATTATGTAAAAAAAATTATTAAAAAGATCAACAGCATATTTTCCATTGCCATATTCTTCTAATATATTGCCATTATTTTGAATGAAACTAATTTGATTTTTTAATCAAAGAATTGTTTTCCATTTCAGAGAAGTATTTTTATTATAAAGAAATTCCACATAATATGATTTAGCTTTTTTAATATAAAATATAATTTCCTTATTAAGCTGCTTTAATTTGTTCACAACTAACTCCATTTAGATAATCTCTACTGTAAGTTACAGTTATATTTGCAACATTTTTATTTTACAATTAACCATTTTTTCTATTTCATATTTTGATATTTCTTTATAATATTTATTACAAATGAAAAAAATATTAAAAAATATTTGAAATTTACAAGTATAGAAAAAAATGGACTAAAGTGAAATATGTAATGAGAACAATATTTGTTTTTTTTATTGGATGGCTGTCCTATCATTGATTAAAAAAATATTGAATGAATTATTCCTCAGACATCATAAAGCAACAAAATTCTGTTTCAAAATTTAAAGCTGCTTATTTTTATTATAGTATTATAAAAAAAGTTCTCACTAGCATTTATGAAAGCATTTCTTTTTAGTGAATCAATAACAACTTCTTATTTACCATAATTATATGGTTTCATTTGATTTGTCATCTTAAAAACAAATTTTTTCAAATAAAATATAGTTGTAACAATTTATTCCTTTTAGTTTAAAATAAATATTTTAGAAATATTTTGCATAAATAATGATAAAAATGTAAATAAATTATGAAAAATACATTTTTCCCCCCAAAAGGAAAAAAAGAAAAACACTTGTTCTCAAAGCCTGAGAATAAAAAATATACCAACAAGAAGCACTGTTGGCTTGTTTGTATTACATTATATGTATGATATTATCAATTAATGGCACTGTCAGCCCCTTTGATTTTAAGTTATCTCTATTTTACTCACTTCAGATTTTTTTAACTATAAATTTTAGTTTCAGTTCCTGCTGTTAAATGAATGCTAAACTGACAAAAATGACATTATAAATAGCCCAAAAATGAAGAAAGATTGAAAGTGATAGTAGTGCCATTGGAATGTACTGAACACATGTAATAGGAGTGAATCTGTGGAATTATCATCAGAATGTTTTATACATTTTCTCAAATTAACTTTTCCAATTAACTCACCTGTTATCCAGAGAGAAACTTCCTACTATTATATATCATTCATTTTATAAATTAAAAAAATGTAAATATTCTGAAATTCTAAAAAGGTCAACACCAATTCTGATTAGATAATAGATTTTTTTAACTGATGAAATCTTATTACCATGTGATTAGATACCTAGATTATCATAAACCATGAGTAATTTCTAAAGAATTGCAGACTGAACCATAATGACTAAATTGGATAAGTCAGATTCATAATTAGAATCTGATCACGTCTAACAACACATATGATCAGGCACAGATTTATAAGATATTATATGAATAGGTAAAAAATCTACGGATTACTACAGTAACTATTTACAAATAGAATTATATTCCTCAATTAGTAAATCAATATTCAGCCTACCAATTATTATGACAAAGGAAGAAAGTAAATTAGATAATAATGTATCAAATTCACTAATAGAAGATATAACAGAATGAGTACATATTCTATATATAGTATTTACAAAAAATTTTCATTATTAAAAATGAAATGTAATTAGCATAGATTTAGCAATAGTAAGCACTGAAATATAAATAAAATTTAAATCAATTTTATATAAATCATTACATATAAAGGAACAAAGTGCAAGAACACTTTTATAATTGTCTAATTTTTATAAACATTGTTCCTCATTAGAGATCCAAGACTCAAACAAAATAATATCATCATAGAATGTTAACGTAAAATCACTTAACTACATATTTAATTCATTAAAATTTTTCTGAATATTATAAATATTTAGATAAAAAAAAATGTAGATCTCTACAATCAAGAAGAAAATTAGATTAAATACTTGGAAATACAGTTCAGGAAGACAATAACTATTTATTTTTAATTAAAACAGGATGATGTAATGTTATTTCTGAAGTAGATCAATAAATGCTACATCTTATTGATAATGCACTTTTTGTTTTGCCAACAAAAAAAGATGTTGAGTTGTAGAATAAATGGAGTGATTAACATAAATAAACTGACAATTATTTTCTAAGAATAAAATATCTGAGACAATCACAAGAAATTTTCTCTTACATAATAATGATCTAGCCATGTTTCAAAAAATAAAACAAACAAGTCTAGATTTATTGATTTAGTTGTTGTTTTTTTAATATAAAGTATATTTTCTAAATGACTGTTAGAAAAACATTCATCTTCAAGGGTATCCATCATTTAAATAACAGAATGACTTTATTATTTGAGAGTTGCCAGAACTGGAATTGATAAAAGGACTTTAATTCCAGTCTGGCATTATACCACTGCATAATTCAATTTATTAATATTTCAACAGTAAAAAAAAACAAAAACACTTAAATATATATATATATTAAATATTATATAAGCATACATAATTTAAACAAGTATTTTATATCTAATTAATCTATTAATAAAAGTATTTCAGCCTGGAAAAAATATATAAATATCATTAAAAAGTTTATTGCATAAATTTGGTGATATATATAATGCTTATGGGTATGAAGTTTCACATTTATATTTTCAATGTGAAATATATTAGTGTTCTTTGTATGTATATGGGGCACTCATATTAACATCTTTAAAATACAGTTGGGTAGAGATTTTTCCATTGCTATTTGATAAAAAAGTTTCATATTCCAAATCATTCTTTGAAACAAAAATTTATATAGACATCTTGTACATTAATTGTGGGAGAAAATTTACTATATATTGATTAAAGTTTGTTTATATATGATAATTTATCTATATTCCATATCATAGCCATATTATACAATAGGAAATACAAGTCATAATGAAGTATATCTTCATATATATTTGTGAATTATCTCTTCTCATATTAGTTGCAGGATATTCTAATTATTAAACATAAATTAGATATGTTAAACATTAAAATGTTTATTTCATATAAGATATAACTATGAAAGAAAGAAAAAGAGAAAATGATATATATATTTTTCTCCAGTGTATATTATTTTTGTAAAAGAAATAAAGAAGAGTTTAAGATCTTTATCCCTGAAGAAATTATCTGTTACTAAAAAGTTGTTTATCAATTGGTATATAAATAGAATGGTTTTTTTTTTATTATAAAAAACAAAAAAAGATAATCTTTCTTGTAAAAAGAAAGTCAATTGGTAAAGATTTAATACAGAAATTCATGAGGTAATCATGTAAATGAACAATAAAGATCAGTAGTAGTGAGTTCAGCTTGCTAAATTGATCTCACTCCTAGTAAAAAAAAATTTTTTGCAAAGCAGTATGATAGTATGGAGTTAACAAAATCATATGCTAAATTCTTACTAAAAGTTGATTATTACTGACTCAACCATATAATTTCATTAGAAGAACTGTAGGGAAGGAAAATACTTCTGAGAAAAACTTCCAACTACCTTACCTACTGATCCAATCAAAATCATGGTTATCTCACCTTATGTTAACTTGAAATAAAAATAACTGTTAAACTGGAAACTTGGAGCAACAAAAAGAAAAAAAATAATAGATAGAAATAGCTATAGACAAAGCTATAATAAAAAAAAACCCCAGATACAGAGCGCATGCTCAGCGTTTCACTAAGCTGTTAAGTTTCAGAAGTTGATGAAACGTTATATTGTATTTACTCCGGCACAATGGGGAAAAAAGGCAAGAAGATCCATTAGGATAAGGTGAGTGCGTTAAAAGATAGATAATGAAGGAGCTCAATCTGTATATATTCGCCCGAACAAAAAAGCCAATGGTAGCATGGCAGAAAATGGCGGCTCAAACTTTCAGCAGCCTTCTACTAACACTAACAATATTAAGCTAAAATTAAGAAAAGTAATTAGTAACCCTGATTTAATAAGCAACTCTGAATTTAATACTTACCAAAATGATGTAGATATAAAAATAACTTCTAAAAAAGCAAGATCCGTTATTGAGAGTGCTGGTCTCCCAGAGGTTACGAATTTATATGGTAACATAGAAGCTTGTCAAGGCGCTGATTGGAATGTCATCTCTCGCGGTAAAAAAAAGAAAAACCGATAGCCTTAACAACGATATTCAACTTCAAACTTTGATTAACGAAAATCAACCTAACAGCCAATATGAAGCTAGCAATAACACAAAGTTTTTAGATGATAAAATAGAATCAAATAGATCAGCCAAAAATATTAACAAACCGATGCAATTCGCCGAGCTGAATGATAATTTATCGCACGCTCAAAAGTTATCGCATCTACCCTCAAAAACGTTTATTAAGTTAAACTCTTATTGGAAATTTTTTTTTATTAATTGCATGTCCCCTAATACTTCCATTTTTAGTTTGATTATACAAACTAATGACAAAAACGGTGAGCATATCTTAGAGAAGCCTGATTTAAATGAATATCTAATCTTGTTGAGGGTAATAATGGTTTAATCTATTAAACACACTGTGTTCTTCCCAGCAAGAGGCTTCATTTCTATAGAATATTGTAACAAAAAACAGAAAGATCTTGCAGAGAGTCTAATAAAGGAGGTACAGGGTCATGAGATATATTATGTATCAAAAGATCCTAATCCTTTAGTATTCAGTAGAGTTTTACACACTCCTCCTAGCTTTAACATTGACTTCTTTAAAACCTAACTAAACAATTATGCGGAAGTAATTACATTGGAAAAAGAGATGACCCCTGGTATCTCTTTCCAAATTCCTTTGAACTCATGGAAAGTTGTCCTTAAGCTGAAAAAAGATATCGTGAAAGATCAAATACCTCATAGGTCGATCAAAGATCAAATGCCAATTGGTATTATTTTGAAAGGGAGACCCCCTGTGCTTTAAATGCAGCAGAGTTGGTCATATAGCTGCACTGTGTGTTACTGAGAATTGTGCAAAATGCAATAAGTTCGATAGAAACAATCATTTGTGTGGAACTAATAATCTTAAGACCTGGGCAGACATTGTAGATAGTAATAATAAAAATATTGTGTAACAGTCATATTTGAACATTCATGCAACAAAATCCAGAGTTTTGGTAAATTATACCAAGGCTGATCTAGATGGGGGTTTGAGACCAAATCCAACATACCTCAGCTCCTTCACCAACCCTCCCTGACTTACTACCTTATGAATGACATATATGAGGTCACACTTGTAATCTCTTAATTTCCTTGGCAGTAACAAAGGGTAAAGTGAGCGACTCGGGGATAATTAACTAAAAGTTTTATAACTTAACTAAACACACTCGCACAACTTATGGCTGATTATCTAATGCATGTATTAATAATTATGGGTGGTGATTTAATATAAACAAAGTGAATAATACTGCAGACATTAATAGGCTTTAAAATTATTTAATATTGACAAAACACAAACAATAACAATTAAATATACTGCATATTCCACTCGCAGGTGGGCTGGTGAAAATACGAACTACACGTTCTGTAATCAATTGTACTTAACGATCATCATTTTATTTTATCATTTATACATTAATAATTATTTTTATGTCTACACTGATGCCTAAATTATGCTCTGCCATTCCTACTCAGTTTGTTAAGGGTTAAATTTTAAGAGAGTGGCAACTTTATACAATGTGTACTTAAATTTATCATTATGTGATGAGCAATCAATGTGCTCTTTATGTAGGTATTCTTAGATAAACTAGATCTTAGGTTCAGATCAATGCTGAACAATTAATATAACAGCAGATGAACTGGCATTTTGTAGCATAACTTCGGAGGCTACAGCGCTATGCAAATTACATCAGAGGTGCGGCTTGAATGTGCCTTTACTCATGAGATTCAGTAATGTTTACTCGGTTCTCAGATACCAGTCGTCTGTTATATGTGAACTTTTAGTTCGGATGATCGAACAGCTATAATATACGATGCTGGATTTCAGTGTTCCAGTTCTGGAGGAGATAATGGGAATGACCCTTAAAATCATTATCCCATTCAAGAGAGGGCTGTCCGAACTAGGGATGATAAGATAGTCCTTAAAACCTAATCTTATCTTAATAATTATATGATAGCAAGGCGGATTGCACCTCAGTGCTTCGTAAAAACTCATTCACAACGCTTTCTAAATATTAATTATTACAATTAGTAAAGTGCGAAATCTATAGTTTCTTCTGCAAATTACCCTATGCCACTTACTTAAATAAACACTGAAATTGTGCTAAAGAGGACTTTATTAAAAATGATCTAGTTTATTAATTAACTATATATTCTATGAAAATACATTAATGGGTCTAAAGCATATCTGAGGCTTAAACTTGGCTAACTACTGAATATGCCTTAAATTATCACTCTATCTTATTTAACTAAACAAACCTTTTAATAAGCAACATATGTGATATTAAGCTAAACATAGCAGCTCAAATAATACATCAAGGTAGGTTTCAGACCAGAGATCATCTATAGATATGCCAAACAGCATACATTAATTTACTTGAGAACAAAAACGTCTCTTTATGTTTATAATAATTAATAATCTCTGCTCCGAACGCATAGCATAAATCAATAAATGCATTTTAACTATATATATATATGCAAAAGTATAGATGCAAATAGAGAAAATAATAAGGCAAATAAGCTTTTATAAGTTGAATTTAAAAAGATTTAAGAATTTGAGATCAGGCCAGAATTACATTTTAACTTTTAAAATATTTTAAAATTATACAGATTGAGATACATTTATCTAATACAGTTTACTTAATTTAAGAGAGAATACAATTATTTGACATAGTTTGATTAATTTACAAGATTTGAATTTAAGAGTTTGTGCACATTATTTATATTATATAGTTAGCTTTAGGAAAGATTTATAGATTGCTATAGCTTTTAGATTTAGCTTGGTTGAAAAGTTGTTACCAATTATTTATCTGAAGGCTTGCAGCTTGACAGTATGAAACACATGCATGGACTGATTTATCTGAGCTGGTTCATCTATGGGCTATTCTTTCAGTTAGGCTGTGGCTTGGGGTCTTTGGTCTCCATAAGTTCTAGCCACCAGGAAGGTGGCCTTTGCTTCTCTAGCCGCTGGTTTCCATGTCAAAAACTAGGCAAACTGCCTGGGTAAAGGTTAACATGAGAGTAAAAGCAAAATGGAATGACGATTTCTTTTCAACTGGTCTTTTTATATTTCTTTAACCCCGCCCCCCTTACACTTCATTCACAATCTTTATTTTTGGACTTTAAAACTTAAGAAGTCTTAATCTCATCCACTTCAAACAAATCGGTTAGATTAATTACAGATTTAATGTTTACTAATCGTTCCTTTTTTATTTCACCAGATTCAAGTTCAGCTGGATTTTATTGCAGGTTTAATTGCCCAATTTTTAATTTAAAAGAATCATAAAATCTAGATTTATGCAAGCGATATCTCGTAAGATTGACAATGTTCTTTTTTCTTTAAACATTGAATTTCTTCTCTTTTTCTTTTCTTGAAAGAGATTTAAGCTGCTAACATTTTAACATACACGTGAGAAATCTACATTTGTTTTTAATTGCTATACGTGATTAAGTAATTTAGTAATTGGGTAACTTCAAAGATGGTTTGAAATAATTTAGAGAATTCTGTTCTTATATAATACAATTTCCACAGCTTAAAACCAATTTAATAATTTAAAATCATAAGATAAATATTTATGAAATTATAAGGTGTGTACATTATATAATGATAATATCAATCAGATGTGAATATACAATTTTTAACAAATAAAATATTACAAAATGTGTATACAATCATAGCAGATGTGTGTGCATATACAATTAAACACATATACGTGTAAATATATGCTTTTATATATGTTAAATTCCCAAGTATATTGTTATATATATGTGTACCTCTAGGGTTTGAATTAGGGAAATGAAGACTACTATTTTATATAGAGGTGAAACGTATGATGACCAAATCATACTGTTTCAATTGATAATGATTTTTGTGATAGTAATGACATTGGTGACAGTCCAAGCCAATCTTCTGAGTCAACTGAATTATCATCTTATGTAAATAGTTTTGTTCGGGAGGTTGATGAGGTTTGCCCCAGTGAGACTGAGTGTGAGTCCAACAACGTAAATTCTGATGTAAATATCGGTGATGGAATAAATATCAATAGTGATATCCTTACTGAGTGTGTTCAAAGCAATACTATTTATAGAATAAATACACAAGAAGGAGTTAAAGTCAATTACAATGATATTAAGAATAACCCTACGATGCTATATCAATTTGGTAGTAACTCTGAGATTAATACTGAAATAGATTATCACAGGGATACAGATGAAATGATTAATGAAACTATAAATGATATTTTTGTGGATAAAGAATCAATTAATTCCAGTAATTATGATCAAATCCCTCAATATCTTGACTCTTAATATTAAAGGTTTAAATATCCCAGGTAAGGTTGATAAAATTGTTGACTATTTATCTAAAGAAAAATATGAAATTATAATTTTAACTGAGACTAAAATTAATCATCTCAACAGAATATTTTACTATTTAAACCTAATGATAGACCCGCACAAGGTGTAGCAGTATTAATATATATATGCATTCTGAGATTGAAAGAATTCAGTTATTGTTTTTACAAACAAACTATATTGTGCTTTCCTTTGTTTATCAGGCCAACTTGCACAATCTGCTTGCTACATACTCTGTAGCGAAGGGTAATGATATTGTAAATATAATCCATAATGTTCAGAATAGATTCTTACAAAAACCAGGGATTATAATACTGGGTGATGACCTTAATAGTACATTCCGATCTCTTCCTAGGTCATTACAAAATAAAATGAATGAAATTTCACTGTATCCATTGCATGAAAAATATCCAGATAATGGATATACTTTCTTCAATAGCAGATTCTCTTCGCTTATAGACCTTTTCTTTGTGTCTGGGCATAAGCTCAACGAGTCAAAGATAAATACATACATCGCTGGTTGGTTTTTCAGATCACCTCTGTGTAAAGTTAGTACTTGATAATTATAGTCAAATCAAAAATCAATATAGATTTTCTATCAGGAGAAACATAAAAGATCGTGTTCTATCCTCGATTGACCAACTATCGGTTATCCTAACTATCATTAATTATTATACAAAATGTTCAGACTTACCACCCTGTATTGCTTGGTTTAAAATTAAAAAAGATCTCTCTAGAATATGTTACAAGAATGCGCAGAATACTTTATCAATGAATCAAATGATAAATAGAATCTCTGAAATTCAGAGAGTTTTATGCAATGTTACTAATCTCAGACCATCAATTAATAAATAATTTACAAGAAGAATACAACAACTTATATCAACATATGCATCAAGATGCTCATACAATATGGCTCAGGAAATTAATTCCTAACTTGAGTAAAGTATCAAAACCCACGTTAAAGTATGCTAGATTATACATCCCCCACTCTAGGTGTATTGTCAGTATAACCAAAGATGATGACAGCATTTCATCTGGAATCTATGTTGATAATTATATATTTGAAAAGTTAAAAATGAAATTTGGTGTTAGCACAGGTTTCATTGATCAATTCTGTAGTATCATAACTGGGGAACAGAAAGAGTATATTTCTAATTAAGATATTCAGGATGAGATTAATATCCTCAAGGTACAATCAATAATGGTGAATGACTCAATCCCAGCTGTTGTTTATAGACAGCTTGACTATGCTCTCAGATTTGCAATGTGGAGATTTTTTAACCAGTTGTGTTATGAGAGAATTGAGTGGCCCTTTATGAGCAACAGAGTAATTTTTAGCCTCAAAAAAAAAAAAAAAAATCAGTGCAAAATCCATCAATTGATGACTTGAGACATATTTCCATAAAAGATTTTGACTCGAAGATTTTGGCTAGAATTCTCTTGAAGAAATTACAACACCTTATTAATACTAGAATATCTTCCGTGCACCATGCCATTAAGGGTAGATGTGCAGTAAATGCAGCCTTAAAAATTCATAAGGCTATTAAATATGCCAGGGATTTAAACTTAACCCAATATTACGCTATTCAAATAGATTTTAGGGCTGCTTTTGACATGGTCAGTTGGTCATACTTGATTCAGTCCCTCCGCCTTTTAATTCCAGATCACATATGGTTGGTGAATGCCGTTGAAAATTATATTAAAAAAAAAATAGTAGAATCTCTCTTAAAAACTTTATGAGAAGATCTGAATTTTTTATCCCTAAGAGAGGTATTCCACAGGGTTCTCCCTTGGCGGCTCTTCTGTTTGCAGTTTATATTGATCCTCTCGTTCATAAGATTGAGAACCTCGTTCCAGGCCTTTATCTGCCACATTTGTAGCTGTTACAGCTTTCATTGATGATATTATAATAATATTTGAAAACAGCTATAATATCTAAGTTGTGATGAATATTTTAGAAAATTTTCAGGCTGAAACCGGCTCAGTTATTCAACCCATAAAGTCTGCAGTCTGGCAGTTAGCTACTGGTAAAAAAAATGCCATCTAACTTTATGGCTCTCCCGTCTGCTTTCTTGGGCATACCATTATATATGTCCAAGACAAAGATGAACTCTTATTTAAATAAATTAATTATTACAAAAATTGAGGATAAAATAAGTAAATTTTCTTCACTTAAATTATATGAAATTACAAGAGCATCAATTTTTAATTTCATTGTTTCAGGGATTTTGGCATACTATGCACCCTGGGTATCCCTACATAACAAAACAAACCTCTGAATAAACCAGATTGCAAAGAAATATGTCTGGGGTAGCCAATAGAAAAAGGAGGTCTTGGCCTGATTGATCCTGGGCTATATATATCTTACATCAAGGCAAGTACATTTATTAACTTATTTAAAAGTCAATTTCTTGGACCTTTTGTTGATCATGCTAGCTCCTTTAATGAAACTGGATGTAAAGGAAGATCTTTTATAACTGACCTGTTCATTACTTATAGGGATCTCCAGGATAATCTGAATTTGCCCAGTTTGGAAGGTAATAAATATAAAGACGTAGTGAATCATTTTAAAAGTCATAATAATGCATGGTTGGATATATCAATAAAAATGTGTTAAAAAAGTTCCACTCTTTATATGCACCTCAATCCTACCTGAAATTTGTTTTCAAACTGATGAATGGCTTGTTTCCAACAGCTAAGGTTCTAAATGAAAGGCTGCAACTGAACTTGGATCCAATCTGTCTACTATGCAAATCTGGTGATGAAACTTTCTAGCATCTATTTGAAGAATGTTCAGCATTTGGACAGATAAGAACTAGAGTATTCCATAGACCAATCATCAACTTAAAACTTTTATTTAGTCAATATTTTAAGAAATTTAACCCCCATAATGCAATGGTAATGGTGCATACCTTAAGACAATATGATATATAAGATGTACTATAATATTTGACAATAAGAAATTCAACTGGCTGAGAAAACTCTACAGTGATTGGGAAACTTATTTCATTCAGTGTCAGAGATACTTGCCTATAAAGATGTTCACTCAAATCTGGGGTGGCCCTGGAATATTTCTATGTGAGATAATCTGATAAACATTTGTTTTGAGTAAAAGTTAGAATTCTACTAGGTCGCTTATTCCTGAGGCTAATCAAACATTTTGTTACATGCTTCACCCTTTTGAGTTGTATTTGCTTGATGTCATAAGACTCTACTTCAATTACATGGTTACAGGTCAACATCCTTGAGTAGGAATTAACTGTTTAATGGCCTGGAGCCTTTTTGTCTTAATAGTGAAATATTTCAATTTCTTAGTGTTTTGGTTATTATTTGTTTAACTATTTGTATAAATTGTAAATATTTTTTTATATAAATTGTAAATATTTATGTTATTAATAAAGTTTTTATTATTAATATTTAAAAAAAAAAAAATCCCAGAGTTAAGAGATTGATTAAACTACTACCTGCAAGATTAAAAAAAAAAATTCAACTAGGCAACTACAAAAAAATAAAATTAATAAGAGAGAATAAATCCATAGTAAAATAAGGTATTGTAGTGTGAAAATTTACATTTATAAATGTTATTTTATAAAGAAATGAATAATTGAAAATATTGAATACATTTTTTTAGTAGTTTTTTTTTTAAAGATTTTTTCTTGATTAATATTGTATGGGTTATCCTCATTTTCAAAAGAAAAAGGCAAGTTCAAGTAAAATGAGTTTTCTTTATTATGAAATAATTTATAATAAGATTTGATTATCGTTAGGGAATAACTCATTTACATTAAGTGTTACTTAATTAATAAAAATCAGAAGGGAATAATAATTATATAAAATTATGTGTATTATATGAATAGGGCTGATCAATACATATTAACTTTAGATTTGTTACATTATCATTATCAAAAATTTTTTATTCTTATTAGTTTGTTAATTTTTTAAAAATAAAATAATAATAAATAATTTCCAAAGTATGTTTTTTAAATGTCTTTCTTATTTCAGCTATCTGTTCTGTGACTTATCAGTATGTGTGATTGATTTCATCCCAGAGGTGTGCTAGATGTTAATGTAATGGGAAGTTATTACATAAAGGTGTTATGTTTATAATCAGTTACTAGGATCTTTGTAATCTCAAAGTTAGCTCACACATAATGACATTTACCATATATATATATATGTGGGGGGGGTTATATGTATGTGGACATCCAGATGTTCTCTAAAATTATTTGATGATGCAAAGGTAAAGATCATCTTTAAAGTACACATATTTCATTTTATTTATATATTTTAGCATGATCATTAATTTATTAATGGTCAGTACAATTATAATACTTGCTTGCCCAGAGTATTGATGATTATCAGATGTAATGATCCCAGCATTTTGCATGTTTATTATAGTTATTTTAAGACTTAGTTTATGTGAAAGCAAATGAAATATTGATAATTGTTTATACAGATAAAATATTGATGATTCCTTTTATGCTATGCTCTAAATTTAGCATTAGCTACATAAGAATTAATCTAATATTTTATAGTGTATCGCTTTTAAATCAAACCACGAAGATTGACTGTTAATTAACTTACTCTGACAGTCTGTTCTCTGATGATTATTACTAGTGATGTTATGTTTATCACTTGTATTGTGCATATTGCTTATTTACAATGCTAATTTTTGCTTATTTTCTATGCTCAGTAAAACCAAGGGTACTTTTATTGAAAACTGTACAATGTTTTGATGATAATGATATTGATTTACATCTCCCCCTATTATACTCCACATCTAAACCATTACAATAATATTAAAATAATGACCATCGTGAAAAATAAATCCTACTATATTAGCTTTGCAGATCACATTATTTACATGTGGTGTAAAATAACCATTTTGATTAAACCAAATTCCAAAATCTTTAAATATGCTTTACAGGCAATTACCCATCTATAAAATATGGATCAGTAAAATATTGAACTTTTCTTGTGTAACAGCATAGCATTTATCCATGTTTATATACATATTATTTTTATGGTGTCATTTAATATAACATCTACACCTGGGTCTCGTTTTATGTGGTAGATAGGTTCCTCAGAAAATGCGCACAAAAGAAATCACACAAAAATAGACTTAACTTACCTTGAAAAATGGGGGATAGGTTACTGTAATTTTCAAAAATCACATAAAAGCAAAGCAACAACGTAAAATTACTTTAAAATTCTCACAAAAAAAAAAAAATAAGAAAATAAAATATGACTAATAAAAAATTTCAAATTTGAAAAAAATTGATACAAGACAAACTTTTTTTTACTTATTTATTAACTACAGTATTTAATTTTATTCAAAACAATATATTTTTATACGTAATTTACAGTATTATTCATTTTTCATACATGTACAGTATTGATGATAAGTAAGTTCGTTTGTAAACTAGTAAGACATCAGATTTGTTGTGATGTAATGTGAAGTGATGTACTATAGCTTCCCCTTAAACGAAGTCAAGAATCTCTCAGCCATTATGCCCAGAGAAACCTGTTAGCTATTTCACAAGAGGAAATACAACTAGTGCCAACTTCAGTTTTTTAATTGCTCTTATCATGGACTCGCCCAAACTAAATGTTTTCCAATTGCTGTTGATCCTTCCGATTTCTCTAAGCGATCTAAAATTGAAATTTCTGTTTCCAATGAAATTCATTTTCTTGGGTGTTTTTTTCTTCTCCGTTAGAGTAAACTAAAAGTTTAAAATAAAAATAAGAACTTAGACTTGATAATAAAAAGACACCAACTCACCACTGTTGGACAAAATTTAATTAAAACAATTAAAAATTAAATTCTTATTTTTATCTTTAATTTTTTAATTTTCAATTCTGTTTAAAAATCAAATTTCATTGTTCATGTCACATTAATTTCAGATCACGTTACGTATTTTTAAATTGTTAATTATAATTAAAAATCAGATTTTAATTATCAAATTTAATTATGCCCACCACTTAAACTTACGGACACTAAATGATTAATTGATTATGTACTCTTTTTTTAAAAAGCAAAAATAGAATGTGATTTAAAATGCAAAAATATCAACACGCATAGTAAACACATCTATAACGTTTGAACAAATTTACATTATAATCTAATGTATTATAATTTAATGTATTACAATTTATAAAGCGTAGTGCTATAAAATAAATGCTTATTACAATCTTGTAAAATTTAATGTGTATATAAAATGGGGAAATCCTGATTTTAAGTGAATTATGAACTTCTTTATTGCATAAAATCTATTATAGTACTATTATAAAGTGCTGAAAATATTGAAATTATTAGAGAAATCGAACTCCGATAATGCGCTATTACTTTAAATATGTGTGAGTGCGCGAAATTTATATTTAAAGTAATAGCGCATTATCGGAGCTCAACTTCTGATCTAATAATTTTTATCGCATAAAAGAAAACCGCATACAAAGATATTAAGAAGAAACATGAACTGCATAACTTCAAAATCGCATTAAATAAATCCGCATAAAACAAGACCCGGATGTATATAAATTTGAAACTATATGATCTTCATAACAAAAAATAGTTTTGAAAATTTTACAATCATCAGCATACAATAGCAGATTTAACACAATATATTTATTTAAACCATTTATATATATTGCAAATAGTAGTGATGCTAATACACTTTAATGTAGTACATCCAATTCATTTACATAAGAATGTGAAATATTAAATTTAATAAAGGTAAGTCCATTTGTAAATATGATATAAACTAATTTATCAAATTTAATGAAAAACTCATAATAGGTATTTTCTTTAAAATTTTAGAACGAATAATTAAATCAAAAGTTCTACTTAAGTCAAAATAAATTATATCAATTTGCAATTAATGATTTATAGAATAAGCAATATGATTATTTCAATTGGTATACCAGATAAAAAACCACACTGAAAGCTTAGAATCAATTAATTTATTTGATCAATAATACAATAATATATACATCTCTCAAATACTTTTTAAAAAAAATAGATAATACTGAGACTGATCAATAATTAGAAATCTAAATGAAAATCATATAAAGAGGAAAATACTACTTTGAAATGAAATATTAAAAATATATTCTAATTGACATGAAAACATCTTCACACAATCTTTTATTAAAAATACAGAAAACATGTCAAAACCTGAATTAAACTTTATATTGGTTCTTTTAATAATGTCTTTGATTATATATCCTATTCTAATGTAATGATTAATAATTTTATAATCAATATTATCACAGTTTTCATTGGGTTTCTGAAAATATTTTTAGCTAGTGCTGAAAAATAACTATAAAATGTATTAACATCTACTTTATATTTATGGATATCAATTTTTTTTTATAATTTTCCAAAATGTTTTACATTTAGCTTCTTTATTAGTTAGATGTGATAATATGTTAAACTATTTCTATCAGTAAATTCTGAATGTATAGAAAATTGTAAACTTTATTTAAACTTTTCAAATACAAACAACTTATTACTAATAACAAACAAACAGACAACCATTTGTGTGTTATTACTAACAAGTTGTTTGTATTTTAAAAGTTTAAATAAAGTTTAAAATTTTCTATATATTAAACATTTACTGATAGATGATGGAAATAGTCTAACATATTATCACTTCTTTATTATATAATTATTAAAATCATAGTGTAGATAGATGCCTATAATTAATTGTTATAATAAATGTATAAACCAGTTTTTTTTTTAATTACATAATTTGCGAAATCTCACTTTTCTTTAAAATTAATATTAGTCTACTTGAATATCAGATGGGATATTTAAGTTTTTTTTCTTATTCAAAGTGGCACATATCTAATGAGTTGTCATTATTATAAAAAATTGTTGGAATCCAAATTTTCTTATATATAATTAAAAGATAAAAATATGGTTGCTCAACAACACAATCCAATTATCACATTTAGTGCAGAGAAGTAATTAATGAGAATGAGAGGCTTGTGATGATTAGGCTTAATACTAACTTATGTGATTGGAAACCCTAAAATAAAAAAGATTGAGAGAAAAAAGAAAAGTGATATTAAAGAGAAGCACATATAAAATCGAAAAGATTCACATTAGAAGTTGTTCCTACCCTTTGAAAGGCCAACATATTTTTCTACAAGGTAGAACACAGATTAACTCCATATCTAAAGATCATTTCATTATCCAAACTACCTATGCTTTTGTCTTATTAGTAATAATTTTTAATTATTTGAATTTTTCCTGATATCATAAATATCTAATAATTTTATCTCAAAGCAATGCCAAGGTTTTTATTTCCCACTTCCTTCTGTGAGAACAACCTATTTAGTCATAAAACAAAATGCTTAAGACTTTGAAGTTTAAATATTTTAATTTATCTAATAAGAAAAATGATGATAGTACACCTATACTTTTGTCAGTAGGATAATTTCAGCAAGCAATATATAATTTTCATAATCTGTCAGCTGAGTGTTAAATGTCACATGACTGCTAGCAATTAATCATACCATTATTAAGTATTATTAATACCAATACATAAAACTGTGCATAATAAAATATATACATAACTATATCAATATAAATCCAACCGATACGCACGTTATTTATGAAATAAAATGATCTCAATTTTTTAAAACAAACTACTTAAATCATCAAAAAAAAAAAGATAATTAAAGAATTCGAAAAACTTTTAAATGGAGACTGTAATTTTAAGCTCATCTTTTTTTTCCAAGCACATAAATTTTTCACAAAACTTCATTTTCATTAAGCCAACGCATTAATGTTAATAACTTGCATTCTTAATATACATTTTTATTGGATATTTGAACAGCAAATGGGGGAGTGAAATTAATCTTCAAGGTGATAAAGATACTCTTGCCTCATAAGTGATACTCTTGGCTCATAAGTAATAACTATCACCTTTGGTTCTAAAGTAACAAAAACAATTTTGAGAATTAAATTTAAAACATCATTAATGTTTTTCAATAGAAATAAAAGTATAATGCAAACTCCCGATCCCGCTCTAGTCTGAAAAATTAGCCAATGGACGAACTTCTTTTATTACTGGTGAGCTTAATTATTAATTCACAGAAATGGATCAAATATGGAAAACTTAGTCATACAAGAAATAAGTGCAGAAAGACAACTAATCTTCACTTTCTGCAAATTCAATTTACAAAATTTAAATATTCCATTGGAAAAATAACAAGAGTAAGTAAACTAATCATAAACTTTTTTTTTAAATAGTATGTTACGTTATTCAAATTATTTGAATTTCGTTGAAATATAATTAATGTTTGACGTCTAGTATATATAATTTTAAAATTCATATATATAAAACCGATAATAAAACATTTTTCGGTAAAGATTTACTTTAGTGACCACATCATAAAAATCATGTTCGCCCTCTAGTTTTCATAATTAGAAATAAATTATTATTCGAAAATCTTACGTATATGCTTACTATATTACAATTACATTAAAATTTATTAAAATGTAAAAGATAATAAAAAAAATATTTACCATTTTAAATATGTTGAAATAATTAAACTATATTAATTAAAATAATTAGTTTAAATTATTTGAAACTTAAGAATTTAAACTATCTACATTTATAACTTAAGAATCTAAACTATATAGATTTATAGCACTTATTACAAAAAAAAAAAAAACCACCTTCTAGGTTCAAAAATTCGAATTACACGCACGTGTACAGTTTTATAGTTACACAAAATGTATTATTTCCACTGAAAATACCACAGGGGGACTGTACGAAGAGGTCATTGGTTCTTTGGCGGTATAGAAAGAGTGTCAAGGAAGTGCTTCTTGACAGGAGTTATGGATAGAACGGCTGTCGCACTGGAGGCCCTAATCCAGTGGTACATTTTGCCAGTTACTTACATTATTTCAGATAGCTGGGCTGTGTACAATAACATCAGGAGACTCAACAATGGGGTATATATGCATTTGGTTTGTAGTCCATTAGGACAACTTTGTGAATCCCAAAGACCAAGACATACATACCCAGAATACTGAAAATATGTAGATGAGAGCAAAATGTAAGCTGAAATTCCAATCTGGTACCCGCAGAGCTTTACTTTCATCGTACATCCAAGAATTTGCCTTCCGGAGTAGACACAGCACTGCTGCCTTTTTCTCCAACTTCCTAGTATGCATAGGACAGAATTATGCTTAAAAAGGTAAATGATATTTTTTATTATTTTATGTTTTAATAAATATTTACTGCAATTGTAATATAGGAGCATATATGTAAGATTTTAGAATATTTTAGTTCTAATTTTAGAAACTAGAGGGCGAATATGGTATGGTCGCTAAAGTAAACCTTTATCCACTTTTCAGTCCCTTCCCATCTAATGATGATAGTAATCCATTTACATTTTAAAATAAATAATACAAAAACTCTGTCAGATAATAAAAACTATTCTACATGAATAAAGCGTGATAAACAGAGCAGCTAAAATTCAAAAATATTATTACAAAACAACACTTTGCCAAACGCTTTCGGTACTCTATACCAGAATCATGGCGACATATTGGAACTGGATTGGTTAATATTCCAGTGCATTCTCAGTGGAACACTAGTGTTACACCGATTGATGACATTTTAGACTTCGCAGTAAACCGAGCCTCTTTCAACTTCCTATCATTTGATGCATAGCATACGGTTGTAATATTTTAAGGATAAAAATCTTGTGACCACAACTTCTTTCATGATTTGAAAAAATAGAATTAATCTGTAAATCACTTTTGGATTTTTTATACTGATAATTATGCTGTTGTAAACGTGTTAAAACATTCGCCTTCATTGTAATGCTATTTATTACGCTGAAATGAAGGCGAATGTTTTAACACGATTACAATAGCATATTTATCAGTAGAAAAAAATCTAAAAGTGATTTACAGATTAATTCTGTTTTTTTTTTTCAAATCATGAAAGAAGTTGTGGTCATGAGTTTTATCCTCAAAATATTACAAATGTGTGCAATGAATCAAATGATAAGAAAAAAAAGTTGAAAGAGGCTTGACTTATTGCAGTCTAAAAACATTATCAATCAGCGTAAGACTAGTGTTCCACTAAGCATGCACTGGAATATTAACCGATCAGTTCCAATATGTCGCCATGGTTCTGGTATACAGTACCGAAAGCGCTTGGCAAATTGTTGTTTGTAATAATGTTTTTTAAATTTTGGCTGCTCTGTTTATCACACTTTATTCGTAAATGTATCAATGCCTTGAACGGTTTAGTGCATTGGGAGAATCGACAGTTAATTAGTTAATATAATGTGCATTTGTGTTAGTAAACATTCTTAATACATGTAGTGTACAAATAAACACTTCCATGTAAATATGTATGTGCTTATACAAACACATATTTCTCTATAAAAACCTATACATATGTAACAAAACATTTTGTTTAGAGAGTAAAACCATCATGAAGGAACTTAAGAAAAGTATGTATGACAAACATTTGTAGGTGCAGGTGCAGAAAGTTCATAATACACTGAAGATTCAAATGGTGGTGACATTAAAAAAAATAAGCCCTATTTCAAGAATTTATTCAGACTTTAAAACCAATTGCTAATGACAGTAAATTTTAACAATTGTTAAACAGTAAAGTTGTCAAAATTGAACTTTCACGGAAATCTCTTGAAGAGGTGGCTATAAATAAGTTCTAGAATTAACTAAAAGAGAAGGATCACCTGATAATAACCATATTAGTAATGACTTTATTTAAAAAAATATGTAGAATTCCCAGCTTGACTGAATAATTAAATACATATACACAGTGTAAGCCTGAGATGGAATCATCATCAGTTTCTAAAGGCAATGCTTTGTTGTTAAAACCACAACATTCTATTTTCAGCAATTCTTTTTATACTTGCATATGAAAAATGTGATTTCACTGATAGGATGCTCTTAGTCTTCTAAAATATTTTATTAAAAAAATTATATCTTATAATATGTCCGAAGAATTTAACCTTTCTCATTTTTATCATGTTCAGTAGATATCTTTTCACTCTACATTTTCTCAATGTTTACTCCAAGACCAAATTTCCATTCTTCCTAATCTTGTTCTTTTTTATCTTCCCAAAGACTCGATAAAAAATTATATCTTATAATATGTCCCAATAATTTAATCTTTCTCATTTTTATCATGTTCAGTAGATATCTTGTCACTCTAAATTTTCTCAATGTTTAACGATTAGTCTTCTTTTCTGTCGAACTCATTCTAGCTGTTTTCTCCAAGGCCAAATTTCCATTCTTCCTAGTCTTGTTCTTTTTTTATTTTCCCAAAAACTAGATCTCACATCCATGGATGAATATACTCCAAATAAAGGTTCTGACAAATCTCATTTCTATTCTTTATATCAATATGTTTATTTAGGTGTAAGAGCTTTTTTATTTTGAAAAATTTGTTTTGCTGACATTATTCTCCTTGTAATCTCTAGGAGACATCTATTGCCATCACAAATCATATTCCTCAGATAAAAAAAAATTCATAACTTGTTCTAAACTTATATTATTTATCTGCACATTTATCAATCTTTTTAACTTCTGTTTATCCACTACCATCACCTTCATCTTATTAATATTTATCTTTAATTTAAAAACTTATAAACATATTCAACTTCTTGATCATTTTATCCATTTCTTTTTCTGAATCTGCAATTAATGTGCTAATAACAGCTGCATAATGAATAATATGAATACTCTTATCATTAATTGTAATTCCTTTGTTTTCCTTTTTGTAACCATTATTATATTCTCAATAAATAAATTGAATAAATAAGTCAATAATAGACAATCCTGCTTCACATCTATTCTTATATATTAAGTCTAGTTTTATAACTTTTTGCATCTATTTATTATCTTGACATCTATATAAATTCAAAATTAACCATCTACCCTTCCAATCAAGGCCTGCATTATTCATTATTTTAAGCAATAACTTCCGATCCATATTGTCAAAAACTTATTCAAAATCAATAAAAGTCATATAAGAGTTCTTCTTTGCAAAATCAGTCTTAATGCCATTATTACTTCTTTGGTTGCAGGAGTTATCAGATGAAAGTAGGACTAAAGATAAATGTTAAAAAGATTAAAGTAATGTTTAATGGATTTTCTCAAAATATGAAAATAAAGATTGATTATGATGAGTTAGAAGAAGTTAACAGTTACAAATACCATGGTCAGATTATTAATACAGATGGAAACATAATGGATGAAATTAATCGTAGAATTAAACTTGGTTAGAATGCTTTTGGTAGAAATAACTTGATACTAAAAGGAAATATGCTTATGGGTTTGAAAAGAAAAGTTTTTAATAAATGTGTTTTACCAGTTTTTACTTATGGATCTGAGACTTGGACACTTAATAGAAGAGTAATACAGAGACTTCAAACCACTCAAAGAAGCATGGAGAGATGCATGTTGGGAGTAACAAGAAGAGATCGAAAACGCAATATATGGGTAAGAGAACTAACAGGTGTTACTGACCAAATTAAAAGATTGAAGTGGAGTTGGGCTGGATATATTGCTAGAAGAGATGATAATATATGGGCAATTGAAATCTTAAACTGAATTCTAAAAGATTGTAAAAGACCCAGAAAAAGACCACATGTGAGATGGATGGATGAAATAAGAAAGTGTGCAGGGGTGTTGTGGAAAAGAGAAGCTAAAAATCGGAGATGGATTGAACTTGGAGAGACCTTCATCCTGCAGTGGATTGATAATAGTTGATGATGACTCCATTCTTTAAATAACTCACCAATGACAGACAATAATAAATATAAAATTATACTTGTGTTAATTTTTTTTTTTTTTTGCAAGACTAATGCTGTTACTTAGGATGATATACTAAATTTCATTTTTTCTTCACTAAATGCATGATAATAAAATTCACAAAGTGTTATCTATTTTAACTTTGTTTATCTGCATTTAATATTGTTAATTCAAGCTCCTTGAATAACCATCACTTATCTCATTATAAATATTTTATACTGTACTTGAGTACACAGGCAAAAAAGTATAAAAAAATATTATATATATATATGAAAATAATCCCAGTGCTTAATGCTAGGCTGAAATAAACATCAAATATTAAATCACCCCACATGGCTAAAAAATTCAGCTTGGTCCTATGTGAAATAAATATATTAAGAGTTGGTATTTCAAAATAGTCAGCCTCAAAATGACACCACTTTGAAATACAGACTCTAATATAATTATTTCATAGAGAATGTGGCTGAATTTCTTAGCGATGTGGGTTGATTTAATATTTATTTCAGTTTAGCATTAGCCATTGGGATTATTTTCATGTATAATTATGTTCGGTTGTTTATAGATTAAAATTACTAATGTTGAGTTAATAGTAGTAAACGTGTTTGTTTATTAGCAAGTTTAGATCATTGCTTATTTAAATTTCAAGCACTTGGTTTGAATTAGTTTGTATTTCAATATTTAAGATTTAATAGCATACAGTTTCAAAGTGGTATCATTTGGAGGCTGGCTATTTAAAATTCAGACTATTATACCTATATATTTATTTCATATAAGATAGAGGGTGAATTTCCTAGCCATGTGATACTCTTCATTTTCACTTCCCCATTGCGTTAACGTGGCTGATTTTTCCTCCGCAAGATAAGTTAATGTTTAATATAATATTTTTATTAACATCTAGAAAAAAAAATTGTTGCTGGAAAATATTTGTTTAGAGAATGAATGAAAAAAGAGAACTGGAGTGCAGAGAGACAGATTTAATTGGATTTGAAAAGATCAAGAAAAATATTGCTAACATTTAGACATCGACATTATAAATCTAAAATGAAAAAAAAATTGTGTCTTTACTGTAATGAGACCTTAAAACTAAGGCATACATAAGATTAGTTGGATTTTAGGAGGGTTGCTATTATAATTTTTTTCAATTTAAATAATAAAGTGATTTATTTGAGAGAGTAACGATGAGGTGTGATTTAGGGTAGCATGTGTTTATCGGTAGACATAATAAAAAAAAAAGAAAAAATATTTTCATTTTGTGTAAAGAGATTTGGAGAGTGGTAGAAAAAATCATAAATTTAAGTATAGAGTAGGGTAATTGGAAAAATATGGATTGTATTTGTATCCCACAATGTATGTATGATGGTCAAAAGGAAACTAGATGCACTTTGGTAGTATGTATAGAAAGTGATAAGATTTTCTGTCTGAACTGCTTAAATAAAACTAGGAGAGATATAAAAGGTGTATGATTGTATAGATCATGTATAAATGTGATAAAATAGGTGAAAAAATGGTTTTTAAGTGCATATAATTTGAAAAGAAAGTCAGGAGAAATGGAGGAAAATCTAGATAATGACGATAAAAATGATTATATATTTAGTGGAGTGACAAGATATATGGATGACAAAACAAGTAGTGCAATGGGGCTAGTTAGGCAAAAAATAAATAAGATAGAGGAAGAAGTAAAGAATGTAGAAGTAAAATTAAAAGTGCTACATAGGAAGTGGGAGCGCATCAAAAAATTAACAAATAGAAACAATAAGGAAGAAAAGGTGAAACAGATTGTTACAGATGAAGTACAAAAATGAAACTATGAAAAAGTCTTGATGGGGGACTCGCTAATTAAAGAATAGAATATGTAATTGCAAGGAAAAATAGAATAGGTATGTAAGAGTATGCTTGTCTGGAGCTAGAATTGGGGATATTATAAATAAGGTAAAGAAGCAGGAGAGTAGAGATGGTTATGTTATGATAGGGACAAATAATTTGACAGAGCCATCGGAGAGAGTAATGAATGAGTACAAGAACTGATTAGTAGTTTGAATACAGTTAAAGGAAGAATATAAGTAATTGGATTATTACCAAGATTTGACAATAGGTATATGATAGATAGGGCATGCTCTATAAATGAGAGATTGAAAAAATTATGTGACAGAACTAATGATATGTCTGTGGATGTGTGTTATACAGTAAAGATGGATTGCAATTATCAAAACAAACAAGTGAAGCATTAAGGGGTTTGATTTATGAAAAATATTATAGTTCAGGAATCTTATAAAGGGTGTTAAATTACAGTATTATCAAAAGATAGTTAAGAATGGACAGGATGTAAGAAGTTAACAATGGTTAGTTGATCCAGATATAAATGTAGATGTGCCGATGTTAATAAAGAATTTGTAAAAGAGTAGTAAGAAAGTGATTGTTAAAATTGGATATTTGAATATGCAAGGTGATAGGAGACCAGAAAAGTGGTTAGAATTAAACAAAGCAGTTAAAAACAAAGAGCTTAAAATATTAGCAGTAGTGGACACACATCTTAAGAGCAGAAGAAAAATCTACATTGGAAAATTTGGCTTGGCAAAATATAAGTAGAAATGAAAAAAAGGGATGGGGTGGTAGTATAGGAGTTATATCAAAAAAATATTTGAATACTGTAAAGTGTCAAAAACATTTGTGGTTTAAGATAAGGTTAGGAAAACAAAAATGGATAGAGGCTATAGTGTATATAGCCACTAGAGATAGGCAAACTATAATAGAGTGGAATAGTAGCACATATGAATGCTTATTTAAGGATATGCAGAGTTTCAAAAAATGGGAGAAGAAAATAATGGTAATAGGGGGTATAAATAGGCATATTGAAAAAATTGATGACATGGATAACAAAAATGAACAGCGTTTGAAAAAAATTGTTCATAAGGTAAATTTGAGCATTGGAAATTTATCAAATATTTATGAGGGGCAATACCCATGATCTAAAAATAATACAGTTCACACAATAGATTATGTATTAGTAAATAAAGAGGGAATGAATAAAGTACAGAAAATTAAAGTGTTTGATAATGAAGAGAAAGTATGTAATAGTAATCATAAATTTCTATAGAATAGAAATGGTTAATAATGTGATAGAAAATAATAATAATAGTAGAAAAAATAGTAAAAGATGTGGATGGAGAATGAATGATAAGAATAAGTTAGAATGACATAAAATAAAAGTAGAAAAAATTATGAACAGTTTGTTGAGGACAGATATAAGGACTGGTGTAGTAAAGTAGAAAAAGTGGCAAATAGGATTTAAGATGAGAATATTCAGAAGAATAAAAGGAATAGAAAAGTGAGAATTAGTAAAAGTGTAAAAAGGAGGAAGTAAGCATGCAGAATATATAAATGCGCTATTAAAAACTAAAAAAGTCAAAAAGATGTTAATATTAAATGGGGAAACAATTTAAATAAAAAGAAGTTGGCTAAAATAGATAATTGTAGAGAGAGAGAATGAAATTAAATAGTAAATTATTGGAGGATATTAATAAAAGTGAAAGAGATGGGAATAAAAATTTTGGAAATATATTAAAAGAAGGAATTTAGGGGGGAGAGAAATAGTATTGCTAAATGATGAGGAAAAGTATGTATGTAGCTCTACAGAAGAATTAGAGACAATCCTCAATAAGTATATATAAATATAGAAAAGATATTAGATATGAAGGACAGAGTGATAACAAATATAAAAGCACATAGTAATGGAAATATTAGTTTTACAAAAAATGAATTGAATAAAGCAGGGAAGAAGTTGAAAAATGGAAAGGCAAGAGGTTTAGATGGATGGGCAGCAGAGATGGTGATGAATTTGGAAAATAAGGAAAATTAAATATATTGTGTTTTAGTAAAATGGCATAGAAGACAGAATTTCCAGATAACTGAAATAATACATGAGTGAGGCTATTGTTTAAATGAAAGGGTAAGGACCATAGAAAGATAAACAATTATAGACTGGTAGCAGTAAAGTCAGTGTTATATAATGTTTTGCATATATGGTTGTTGGAAGGGTGACAAAATGGATGGAAAAAAATAATATAGTGGGAGAAATGCAAGGAGTTTTATAGGAAATGGTTTATTTGTAGTCACACAACTTGTAGTGAGTAGAAATATGGTAGGCAGTTATATATGATTTTTATGGATACAGAGAAGGCTTATGATAGAATGAATAGAAATAGATTATGGATAAGTTTAGTAAATTTGAGAATGAGTGTAGCTTTAGTGGTTCTTATGAAGAGATTTATAAAAATAATTACTATACATATAAAGAAATATAGAATCACTTAAGAGTTAAAATGGGATAGGACTAAGGCAAGAATGCCTTATGTCACCTATATTTTTTTTTGTTATATTAGTGAGAAATGGGAGAGAGCAATAGAAAGACTAGGAAGAGGGGTAGAGATACCATTAATAGATGGTAAGTGAGTGTATACCTTATCAAGTCTTTTATTTGCTGATGATATCTTCTTATGCACAGAAAGTAGAGAAGATATGAAAGTTATGCTGAAGACTTGCACAACAGTGCAGTGGGTAAAGAGATGGGTCTTAAATTTAGTGAAAAAACAAAACAAAAATAATCATAATAAATGCTGAGGAAAATTAAATGAAAGAAATTTGTATTGGGGGATATAAAATTAAATGTGGTGAATAGGTATAATTATTGGGAATCACCTTAAGTAATCAAAGGAATTGCTTGAATGACTGGGAGAAACAATTGATAAAGAAAGCCATGAAAAGAAAGGGACTGATGAAGAAATTAACAGTGTTTTCATATAATAAATATGATGTATCAATAACAACTCTATTTTTTAACTGGTATCTATTATGAAAGTTTACTATATATATATATATATATATATATATAGTAAACTTTCATAATAGATACCAGTTAAAATATCTATATATATATATATATATATATATAGAACAAACATACAAAAAAATTAAAATATATGATTTTTAATTTAGATTTATTTAAGATATGATGAAGATATGTAATGCAAAATCACTTATCCTTGGACAAATTCAAAAATTTCTCTGGATAGATAGTATATCTAAAAACTCTGTTAGCCAATTTAATTCTTCCATGCTAAACTCCTTCCATTCTTATTTGAATGACCCTAGTGGTTCAGTCATATTTGCAACATTTTATTTTTACAACTAAACCTTTATTTTATATCATATTTTGATAATCTTTAACATTTCATACTGAATCATAGCCTTCGTCAATTTATAAAAATTATCAAATTAATTACTTGATTTCATTTTTAAATTCAAAATGAATTTTTGTTTAGACATCAAAAAGCAATAATTTCTGTTTTAAAATTGCATTCATTATTATTAAAATATTACAAAAAATTTCAGCATTTATGAAAAGATTTCTTTTTCAATGAATCAGTCCCAACTTCTGTTTTATCATAGTTTTATTTCACTTATCTTCTTAAAAACAAACATTAACAAATAAAATCTAATCGTAATCACATTTTTTTGGTTTAGAAAATATTTTATAAATATGATGCATCATCATCATCAACTATGATCAATCCACTGCAGGATGATGGTCTCTTCAAGTTCAATCCAACTTCTCTGATTTCTAGCCTATCCTCTCCACATCATCCCTATATACTTTATTTCATCCATCCATCTCACATGTAGATTCTTTTTGGGTCTGTTACAATTTCTTGAAAATCCTTTTAAGATTTCCATTGTCAATCTATTATCATCTCTTCTAGTCATATGTCCAATCAAACTCCACTTTTGTCTTAATTTTTTCAGTGAGGTCAGTAACAACTGTTTGTTCTTTTAAGCATATATTGTGTTTTCGATCTTTTCTTCTTACTCCCAACATGCATCTCTCCATACTTCTTTGAGTGGTTTGAAATCTCTATATTGTTCTTCTATTAAGTATCCAAGTCTCAGATCCAGAAATAAAAACTGGTAAAAGACATTTATTAAAAATATTTTCAAACATACTTTTAATATTAAGTTATTTCTACCAAATCACTCCAAACAAGTTTAATTCTATGATTAATTTCATCCATTATGTTTTCATCCTTAGGAATAATCTGACTAAGTTATTTGTAGTTGTTAGCTTCTGCTAACCTATCATTATCAATCTTTACTTTCATCTTTTGAGAAAGTCCATTGAACATTAATTTAGTCTTTTTAAAGTTTATTTTGTTGCTTTCATCTGATAACTTTTGCAACATTTCCTAAAACTCTGAAGCATTATTTGCAAAAACATCTACATCATCTGCAAAATCTAAATGACTTAAATAATCACTATTTACTTTTACTCCTTTAGCTTCCCATTTTGATCCACAAAATACTTCAACACTGCTGTAAAACGTTTTGAAATATTGAATCACCCTGTCTAACACACCCTTCTCAATGTTAACCTTCCTAGTATTATTATGTAATCTAATTGTTGCTATTACATTTTTATAGATATTCTTTAGAATCTGACAATATCCTAGGTTTATACTTTGATGACCCAATGCTTTAATCACTGAAGAAATGATTATAGAATCAAATGCCTTTTCATAATCTACAAATCCAAAACATAATGGCAACTCATATCCATTAGTCCTTTCTATAACTTCTCTCAATACTTGGATATGATTCACTATACTAAAACCACTTTTGAATCCAGCTTGTTTTTTTTTTTTTTGGTTGGTTGAAATCCAAAGTTCTCTGTAGACAAGTTATAATTATCTTGGTAAAAATTTTGTATAAAACTGATAAAAGACTGACAGGTCTATAATTTCTACTATCTTCTTTATCACTTTTTTTAAATATTAATACTGCATTCTTTTAATCAATCATTTAGTATATCTTTATCATTTAACATTTTATATAACTTTGCCAAATTTTTTTCTATTTCTTTATCTGCTTCTTTTAAGATATCAATTATAATTCCACCATTACCTGAAGCTTTTCCTTTCTTCATAAATTTAATTGCATGTCTCACTTCTTCATTTAAAATCTTAGGCAATTCAGAAGATAGTTGTAAGAGGTACTTGTTCTTTATCTATATAATTCTTGATAGAACTCTTCTACTCATTTCATGATGTCATCTCTCTTTTTACTAATAATTCTATTTTTTTTATTGCAGATGTTTCCTGTTAATACCAAAATGTTTTACATGCTTGAGACTTATTTTCTTCTACAGCTTTCCTTGTTAGTTCACAATTATACATTCTTATATCATTATTAACTCTCTTTTGCACTATTTTACAAGATTCAAGATATTCAATCCTTTTTCATGCATTGTTTTTATATAATTCCATATTCATTCTTTTCTTCATAAATTCTCTAGTCTCTGTAGAAATTTTATTGGTCAATTGTTGCTTTTGTTTTTACTAGCTATCTTTGTTGCAGTTTTTAAAAGTGTATCAGTTATTTTCCTATTAATTTCATTCAAATCTGAATCATACTCAAAATCTGCTAATATTTAAAAATGATTTGCAAATTGTAATTTAAAACATTAGAATATTTCTAAAGATTAGGAATATCAACTGTGAATATTGTTTTTCTAAATAGTTTTTGTCTCTCTAGTTTTGCATTAACATGTATCTTACGTCTCACTAATCAGCAGTCACTTCTTGTGTTCAATTTATTAAAAACATTACAATCTTGAAATATGTATTTTCTGTTAATCAAAATATAATCCAATTCTGTTGTACCTTCATCTGGATGTTTCCATGTCAATTTCATTTTAACATTTTTTTTTTTCAAAAAAAGAATCCATAATGTTTTTCTTTTTCTGAAAACTCCACAAGTCTATGTCTTCTATTATTTCTATCACCTTAACCAAATTTACCTACAGCACTTTGTTTGGTCTGATCAAAAGCCTTTTGTACATTCATATAAAAATCCTTTACTACTTCACACTATTACTTATTGAGGCATAAACCTGAATTATCTGCAGTTTGTGTCTGTTATTAAGAGGAATAACTAATCTTGCCACTCTGTCTGATACAGCATCATTTTCCATACTATTGTTCTTCTACTTTTTATTTATAATGAATCCTACTCCACTTGCAATTCCAATATTTGTGCTTTGTAGTAAAGTATGTTTACTTTTTAAATCAATTGTCTCTTCACCTTTTCTTCTAACTTAACAAAGACCAATAATGTCCCATTTAATATGAGACAGTTCTTCCAATTCTTGCAATTTTCCTTCACTTGAAAGGAATCTGCAGTTCTAAGTACCTAAATATAAGGCTGTCATCAATAAAGAAGCATAAATAAGTAAATACTGAAAATTATAAAAAAAAAATTCTAAAATAAACTCACTTTCAAAGATTGAAGATTTATGAATCAGTGGCAATGATGATAAAACCAATCAATGGCATTGTCGGTTCTTTTGAATTCTGAAATTTATGATATTTATATAATATTGACATCTTCAGATTTTTTTTTTTAATTAATAATTTTAGTTACAGTTTCTGCCATTGAATAGAATATAAATTAGCAAATATACATTATAGATAGGCACAAAAAAACAATAAGAAAAGCTTATGAGAATGCTTCAGAATGTGCTGAAGGTACACTTTTGGTCTCTAAGTTATTAAACCTTACTTTCCTAAGATCCTACAATAAATTTCTGTACTTCTTATTACCAAATCACTCTTCAAATTGTGATTCATTTCCCTTTCTTGTCCTATCTCATTTTAATAAAAGCTGATATTTTCTTAGTTCCATTATTCTAACTTCAATTCTCCATTTTTCTTATAAAAATCTAAAAAAAAAAAAAAATAATAATTTCTCTATTTATTTTGTTCTCTTTACATTTCTCATCATTCTGGATATAATTTATTTTGCTTCTCTTTCACCATTCCACATTAGAAAAATAAATGTCTGAGATTCTCATTCTTATCCTAACATGAACTATGTTTGCAGTTTAAATTCCTATTCTATTTTTGCCTTCTTTTTCTGATATTTAAATCTTCTACTCCCTACATTATGATAACATATTTTATATAATTTTTATTCTTATATAATTCTGAACTACTTTACTTATATTCATTTTCAAACTCATACTTTTTTTTTTTCTTTAAGCAACTTATTTATCCTCTTTTTTGCTTTTAATTACAAATTTGTAGTCCATCTATTTGCTCCATTTCTTATATAAATATAAAAAAAATAAATTGTCTAACTATTAACTTAGTATATTTAAACCATTCTTAACTACTCTTAAATTTGTTGTCCTCTCGATTACTTCAATTAAAAACTATTTTTACTAATCAATTTTCACTATATCCTGTAATCTTGCAAATAATTTTAATTTCTTTTTTTTTTTTTAAAGTCTTATAATCCATTTTCCTTTAAATCATCTCATTTGTTGTCTGCATTCCAATACTAAACAAATACTGCACTTCAACTTTCAGTTTTCTCTGTTACATTAAATACTAACATCTTAAATTTTTTTCTTACTGAATTTAATTTACATTTTATCTTTCCACACTATATTCCATCAAATTAATAACAATTCTACAGTGTGATATTCAGAAGGTTATGTGATATTCCATCATTGAAGTGCTAAACCAATATTACCAAATACATTTTTTAGTTTTTGCTCTCCTTAACTGAAAATTAAGCTGTAAATCTTAAATTCCGAGTATCCTGCCACTGCATTAAATCACCCATAGCAATCAAATTAAAGATATATGCAATAACTTAACCAACAGAAAGCAATGCCAATAACTCCAATAATCATTTTCTCATTAGATTTTTGGAAGTTTGCTATTGTTGCCAACTAATGGGCCATGGCTAAATCATGTTTTTATAACTGACTGTGTATAAAAGTAATGTTACCATTATCTAATATAAGGAAGTAGGTTAATAGAATCAGTAGTAGAAACTTCATCTTTATAGTAAGTGTGCTTACCTTCACTTCTAATGTGTTTTATATTTGCAATAAATAAAAAAATATTAAATGGAAAATCAATGTATAAGGCATTCTCATTATTGGCTTGGATGTTTGTGTTCATTTAAGCAGAAATAATAAAGTTACATCTACCTATATATGACTTATAGAAAACAATAAAACAAATATTTCAAATGTTATAAATTTTGAACACAAATTATTGAATTGTTAATCTATATATATATATTGTAACCAGTTGGATTACATAGGACACACTAATATAATGTGTGTGCATATATATATAAAGTTGAAAGGAAAAGTAGAAATAAACACAGACAAAAATTATAGTAGATATTTTCTACATTCATTGAAATAGAAATAAATAAATAAATAATAACTTTGATTTAAAATATTGTTTTATAAATTAAATTTTTAAAAGGTCTGAATAAATATAAATATTGTATTATTATTATTATTATTATTATTATTATTATTATTATTATTATTATTATTATTATTATTATTATTATTCTGATTTTGAGATTTAAAAACAAGTATTGTATTTTTGAAATTTTAATTAAGATTAAACAAAATCTCTATTAGAAATTCCCTAAGTGAAAATGTGTAGATCACACTTTGACAAAAATTTCAAACTTGTTTTCAAAAGAGATTTGAGAGATAAAAATAAAACTCTGTTTTTAATCAAGGTGTTGTTATCACCTCAGATGATTTTATAAAAGGACTGATAAAAAAATATATCAGTTAGTTTGGTTTGCAGTTTTGTAAGAGTTAGCAGAAGAGCTAGCTGTAAAGTTGGCTAAAATATTTTGTGAAGAGTTGGTAACTGTAACAGAAAATGGCCATAGTAAAGCTAGCTGCAAAGATGGCTAGAATAATTATCAAGAGAACTGCCATGAGGATGTAAGAATGCAAGGAAGTGGCTTCTCTACAGTTCACTGGTAGAGTTTGAATTCACATGGAGGAACAGGTCAAGATTCTTTGTAATTCATAGCCTTAAAATTGTTCTGGAAACCAGCTTGCTGACCTAAAACTTATCAATCCAAGTCTAAGTAGAACCAACTGCAGAAGGGAGAAAGCCGACCATACCTGAATTAAGTACTTTTACCTGATGATGACAATTGTCTGGATTGACCAAAAAACAATTTCCCCAAGAGAAACACCAGATGAATGTAGAAGTAGTCATACATATGCTGCTGTGTCTACATATGTGAAGAGATGCACAGATAAACTTGTATACAAAAATGAGTTGTTTTTAAATAATTCATTTGGGAAGACATTTTAAATCTATATTTTTAAAATTAAAGACATTTATAATTAGTTAAGGGATAACCTGATAAAAAGCTTTCTAATCTCTCAAAAATTGACTATACTTTTTTTTAAAAAAAAAGAATAAAGAAAGCTGTAATAGAATTTGATAAAGTGATTTTTTTTTAAATATTGATTAAATATATAAATTTTTTTATATAAAAATTATTTATTGTTTGACAAAATTAAATTTGTTAATAATCTGTGCAATTCTATGTACATGTTTTAGTAAACCTAGCTTATGGATATGTATTATTTAAAATATAATTTAAAAGCTTAATCATGTATTATTATAGAACAAGTTTAATATGTTCAGAAATTTCATGCACATGCATGTATGTGTGCATATATCTGTCAATTATATTGCATATACCAATGCTTGTCGCGTATAACACATATGTAAAATTGAATAATTTTTTTATAATTATTTTATGTTAATTGAAATATTTTTATTGTATATTATAAAACGCACGTCTGTGTACGAATATATGTATGCATTTATAGATATTTATTAGGAAATATTGTAAATCAATGTAAAACTTAGTTGTATATATAATTTTGTATACTTTTCAAAATCAGAAACGTTATCCGATAACACCTTAAATATCATTTATTTTTATTGTTATTAATAAACGTATTTAATTGTTAAAAATTGTTTCCATCATCTTTTTGTCACATACAGTAAGAATTTATGTTCTCTGAGCTAGATTCATGCACGGGATAAATATATAAATGGGGATGTGTATTTAGTGCTTTTGGGCATCCAGAGATGATCAATCATCATTCTGGTTGGTGCAAAAGAGAATACTCTTTAAAGCCCATGCACTGTATTTGATTTTATTAGTCTTATTAAAAATTTAAGTTTATAGTTGCCAAAACAAGTGGCCAGAACATTGATGATGATTAGCAGGTTTTAATGCCCCAGCATTATTATTTGATTCTTATGTATTCTAATGTATGAGCACTTAAATGGTGGGTCTAAGTATATTTAAATAATTGCCCAAGCCAGCAAAGGCTCAATAATTAGCCTGATCTACAGAAGACCCATTTCCAATCCAGTTACAAGATGGACTGTAGATTTTATTATATTTTATTGCAGATCATTCATAATGACAATGGATAGTATTTTAAGTATTAGTATTACTTTATAATGTTGGTTGATGGTTAACTATGCTTTTAGTGGCTGGCTGATCTCTCAATGATCTCACACAGAGATTCTCATTATCTCATGCTCCTTTTGAAATTCTATATTACTTATATATATATTGTAAATTATTGATTATTTCATTTTGTATTTACTTGGGGTTGATGATGATGTTCCCATCATCCAGGTTTAGCCCTTCTTTTAATACCCCGCCTTCATCCCGTTACGATATATATATATATATAGTTGAAACTGTTTCCAAAATTATATATTCTAGAAAATAATCACAAAATAGTTATTATTAATGGTTGCTTTCTTATCCCTGTTATTTTCACATTCATTAAATATAGCAATGTTGTAATATTAAATAATATTAATTAAATGTGTAGTATATTTTAAAATCCATCAATAATTCCAGCATTTGTGCATCATGTATTAAAAACTGCTATAGATGTTAAACATTATATGGATAATAACATTTTCTTGATTTTGAGTTTGCAAACTTAATTATATTATACATCAACAATAAAAACGAAAAAATATTAGTAATTTTAACACCCACCCTCCCTGCTAACATTCCTCTTATAAATCTGCTTCAATTAAAAAAAAAAAAAGAATTAGTTCACTAACTTAAAAAATAATATACCGAAATTGTGAAAAAAAAACGTAAAATTTAATTCGAATTTTTTAAATATTTTACACTTTTGTTTAATTAATGCTTGTCTTAGCTTATATCAGAATAGACAGAATATCCATATTATTGTTAGAGATTCTGTAAACTGACTAAAAGTATCTTGATTTTTAACACGATGTATATACCAAATAAAGGAACATCCTCCTTTGTTTATTTTTAGGACCCTATACATATTTTATGTACAACTGTAGAGTAATAGACTCAAGAAATAAAATAATTCTGAATCAAAACTCAATGTTATTCTTGGTATTCAAATATCACATGATCTCCTAGACAACATATTAAAAATCCAGTATTGCTTAATATGGTAGTATTGACAGATTCAAGAGCTAAAGGTTCCAAGATTAAAGATCAATCAATCATTTCTAATTCTCAAACATCACATGACCTTATGTGAAATTAACTGTATGCTTTTTTTTAGTTGTGATATCAATCTTTACATAATTCTATGTGGAAGGCAATAAGTGAGTCAATGAATGTAGCTCAGTATTCAAAACTTTGTATTAGCTGAGATAGCAAGAAACCAGTTATCTGCAAAAATATCAGCACAATCATCTAGAGCAGTGATCGATAATTACTGGCACACAAACTATTTACATATCATAATTTTCTATGCTTTAAATTATTCAATATTTTTTTGTGTCCTAAAATCTGTATTAATAAAAATTTACTGTAAACTAAAGGTAAAATAAATAAATATTATATTATATTAGAATTCAATTTACAATTGAATTTCAATTAGAAGCAATAAATTACAAAAATTGGAAAAAAATTATACATATGTAGGTGGGAATATTTTAGGTCAAATAAAGTGGTACTGGTATATTGTGAAATCATATCTACACACCTATCAAATGATTCCAATAAAACTAAAAAGAAAACTCAGTAAAATATTTTATAACTCTTTGAAATAATTTTTTTCAAATCTAAAGTAAAATAAAATGATTTTCTGTCCTAAACGTTTTTGATCTAAACGTGTTGACACCATTCATTTTTTTAACGTATCAAAATTGCTAATAAAGGAACGAAATGCATAACCAATGCCATCAAACTATTTTTTTTTTTGCTTGAAGTTTTGCTGCAAATGTGAAATATAAGGATAATAATATATTTTCACATATAATAAATCTTTGATTAAAGCTCATTTAAATTTGCTTTCAAATATATTTGTTACCATTATATTAATAAGATAAGTGCAAATAAAAAACAAAAATTGTCAAGCAGTAGAGAATTTCAAAATTGGTGGACTGGTGAATATGGAATGATTAACAAAGGCACCAAGGCAATATGTGTTTTATGTTCCAGGACATTTGTATTGAGAACATCATTGGTAAAATGGCATTCTGAGACCATTGTAAATCTCTCTGTGAAAAAAGTAAAGATGAACAAAAAGAATATATTGCCCGAGCATTGAAAAATATGAATATTCAATCAACATCTATAATGAAATTTATCAAAAATCATTCAAATATAACTGCTACTAGTTTTTTTATTTCAAATGTAATTGCTAAAAATAGGAAACCTTTAAATGGTGGAGAATATAGGAAAGAAGCTTGGATGAAACGTGCACCAGTTCTTTTTGAAGATTTTGAAAATAATGCAAAAATTATTCAGATAATAAAAGATTTACCACTGTTTAGAAGTACTGTTAAAGAAAGAACACTGAAAATGACTAATAACATTACTTACCAACAAAAAAGAGATATAAAATCTTGAAATTTAATTTCTCTCTGCCTTGATGAAAGTACAGACATAAATGGATTAGCTCATTTGACTATTTTTATTCGCTATTGTGTTGGGAATAATATCAAAGAAGAATTGATCAGTTTAATCTCATTAGTAACAACAACAAAAGGAATAGATATTTGCAATGAAGTTTTAAATGTGATTTGCTGAAAAAGAAATAGATGTTGCCAAATTTGTACCAGTAACTACAGATGGTGCTCGAAGTATGACTGGAAAAAAAATGTTTTTCTCAGTTTATTTATCAACTGTATTGGAGATTCAATTTTGGGTTTTCATTGCATTATATATCAGCAGGTTTTATGCATGATGTTATGAATGTTGTGACTAAATAAGTCAATTTTATATCTACCACAAGCTCTAAATAAATGAAAATTTTAAAATTTATGAGTGAGCTGAACTCAATATATGATGGTTTATTTATGTACAACAATGTCCGATGGTTAAGTCAAGGAAAAGAAGTTCTTCAAAGATTCATTAAGTGTTTAGATGAAATTAGACTGTTTTTATGTAATGAGAAAATCATTGAAAAATATAATGAATTAATAAATGTTAAATGGCTTTTGAAATTGATGTTTCTTTACTGATATGTGTTAACATCTAAATATGAAACTGCAAGGTTATAATAAGATAATTGTTGCCATGTTTGATTTGATCAAAGTATTTGAAGTTAAATTATAAATTTTCTACTGTGATGTTATTTTCTTATACCTTCAAATATTTTTCAAATATAAAAAAGTTCTTGGCTGATTTACAATCTTATGAGAAACCAGATCAAGTAAAATTGACAAGAGTTTTGTGGTGTTATTCAATCGATAATTGATGAATTTTCTTTAAGATTTAAATAATTCAGACAATTTTTAGAAACATCAAAATGTATTTTATACCCAGACACAATATCAATGGATAGTCTCAAGTTAGAAATTTTTGAATGGCTTAATTTGAAAGATTTAGAAATGCAATCAGTTGATTTCAATCCAGTTCTATATAGAAAAAGAAATTTGTTGATATGAGGAATGAGTTAAAAACAATGAAAAATGATCGATTATTGGGTATATATAAAAAGAATGCTGAAGAGGAACTACTGACTGCCTGGAATGTTATTCCTGAAACATTTAATTATTAAAAAAAAATTATGACCGCTATATTATCAATTTTCTCCTCTACATATGCATGTGAATCATTGTTTTCAGAAATGAATTTAATTAAAGACAGTTCGAGAAATAGAATGACAGATGAATCTAGTTCAGCATGTACATTATTAGAGGCGACAATATTAACTAGATATAAAACAATTGGCCTCCAATGTACAACAGCAAAAATCCCATTAAATAATATTTATTTATGTTGATTTTATATTTATTTTCAAAATTTTGTTTTAATTACTATTAATTTTTTTACTATTACATTTTATTCAACTTGTGCGCTTCTAAATAAATATCGTTCACTTGAATTTAGTTTATTTAGAAATTTTGTTTAATTATTATTCTTATAATTTTGTTTTATAAACTTTTAAAAAACTACAATAATTAAGTTGTTTATATTTTAATTTAATGACAGTATGACACACCTATTCAATAAATATTTTTTGGAAATTTTTGGCACGGATAAATAAAATGGTTCGCCACCGCTGATCTACAGTACTGTACTCTCTTCTCTCTCTAACTTATTTAAGGACTTTCAATATTAATTTGTAAAAACGGTTCAACTTATACAAGAAGTAGACAAAAAGACTCGTGAAATTCATCTTGCCAAAAGATTTTTAAAAGAAATCCAAAAAATATTGTTGCAATTAGTTATTCAAAATAAAATTAAGAATTTTAATAATAATCATCTTAGCGTATATATTACATTCAATGCCCCCCCCCCCCAACAACATTAAAACAATTAAATTATTACTCTTTTAAAACAAGACGATCACAAGATCGTTAACTTGTCAGCATTTCCGCTGATCGTTTAATAACAGCTAACAGATTATTTTTTCTTCTAGTTGCTATCACATGTTCCAGTCATTAATAAAACAATTAACAAATAAAAAATAAACAATGAAGGTGTTTAACTAACTCAATTACAGTCATGTGATCACTTTCACAAACTTGAAGCATTATATTTAATTATTCCTTTAGTCAATGAAAGTTGAAGTTTATCATTATATAATAAAACCCGACAATCCAGATTAAATTTTAAAAATCAGTGACTTAAAAACTAAGATATACAAGCTAATGTAAGCCACGCCTATATGTATTAGTGGATTTCAATCTCTGCTTATTATTTACTTTAATCATCATATCTATACTCATTTTAATAAGAAAGATATTACTCAGCAAAAAAAACATTTAACTATCCATTTATTAATCAATTCCCTAGATTCCTGAAGAAAAAAAAAGGCCTTGATGTACAAATTTATTATAAGATTCTTCACAAATAAAGTTTTAACACCATTGGCAAATAATAATATATGAAAAAAAAAAAAAATAAAATTAAAAGGTGGATTTTGAATAGTTATGTTTCAAAACTGTACTCAGTGATCAGTTTGACACTTCAACTTCCATGTCTGTAGAGATAACTTATGAGAAGAATGATATATAAAAGATCGCTGCTGACAAATGCAGATTAAATGAAAGCCAAAGAAGTTGTAAATGACTTTAGTTTAAACTGATTGGCCTTTGATACACAGAATTTACAAGTTATCTCGGTACTTACGGATAATTTGCCTGATGACGCATTTGACCCACCGGTTTCCCTTCCGGTAAGCATCGACGATCTTTGTATGACAACGTTGTCATGGCAACGAAGTAACTGGCATGATTAATCCATCAGAGAGTCAATTTTTTTTTTTTTTTTAACCGCGAGATTTAAAATTCGGAGAGAGATTTGGGAAATTTTTTGATTTTTCTGTCTATTGTGATTTTGCTATCCACTTGATCACAGTGATTTTTTTCAGCTCTTCCATTGCGTTTTTGATATTTTACTTTGTGATATGGCTGAAGCTCCAAGAACCTTGTTTAGTTTACCGAGTACGGAGGAAGAAGCGATCATCTTCTTACAAGACCGCGGTCTTCTCCCCAAAAGAAAATTATGTCAAAATGGGCATGAAATGAAAAAGTATATTCACAATTCCAAGAAACAATGGCGATGTAACTTGAAGGATTGCCTGTCAGAAATTGCAATTAGAAAAGGCACATGGTTTGTCGGCTCCAAAATGACTTTCGTGACCGCTATATGTTTCATCTATAGTTGGTCCAAAGAATTAACATCGATAACATTTTGTGTGGAGGAATTGAATATTTCGGACAAAACTGTTATCGATTGGAACAACTACCTCCGGGAAGTTTGTACCTGGAGATTGTTAAGAAATGAAAGGCGGAAAATCGGAGGTCCCAACACAATCGTTGAGATTGATGAAAGCCTCTTCACAAAACGGAAGAACAATGCCGGAAGAGTCCTACCACAGCAATGGCTATTTGGTGGCGTGTGCAGAGAGACTGAGGAATGCTTTATTGTAGCCATTCGAGATAGAAGTGCGTCTACTCTCATGCAAGAAATTTTGCAAAATGTACACGAAGGCTCGACTATCTACAGCGATTGCTGGAAGGGATACAAGAGCGAAGAGTTAGCTGAGGCTGGATACGAACACCATCGTGTTAATCACACATACAACTTCGTAGACCCCACAACTGGCGTACATACACAGAATGTTGAAAGGTTGTGGGGTTTGGTCAAATGGCGTAATAAAAAACACAGAGGGACAGCATGTCAGCACCTGGACTCATATTTGAGCGAGTTTATGTGGAGGCAGTCGTACAAAGCTGATCCTTTCGCTGCAATTTTAGAACATATATCCCAATTCAGTCCTCCACAGTGAACGCTATTTGTAAGTAATTTTAATTTTTTTTATAATAATTATAATTTTAGAATTAATTATATTATTGAATATAGACAATAAGTAATCCAAATGCATGTAAAAGTAACATCACCATTAATGCCATATTCGCATTAAATCTTTATTTTAAATGTACAAACAATTTTTGTTAATATTTCTTCAATTATCAAACTTCCACTTAATTATGTTTCATTTGTAAATAATTTTCAATAATTTTTTTAATAAAATTACCAATATACAGTCCGTTTTTAAAATTACCAAATGCTTGTAGAAAGTACGATAAGTAATCCAAATGCATGTAAAAGTAACTGAACCATTAATGCCATATTCGCATTAAATCTTTATTTTAAATGTACAAACAATTTTTGTTAATATTTCTTCAATTATCAAACTTCCACTTAATTATGTTTCATTTGTAAATAATTTTCAATAATTTTTTTAATAAAATTACCAATATACAGTCCGTTTTTAAAATTACCAAATGCTTGTAGAAAGTACGGCCTCTTATACCACATTTTATACAAGATGGCCATTAATGTTAGATTCGCATTAACTTTTTTTTTTTAAAATTTACAAAAAAAATTTTTTTTTTATATTTCTTCAATTATCAAACTTCCACTTAATTACATTTAATTTGTAAATAATTTTTGTATTTTTGGGTTAATATTTCTACAAATATCAAATTATTTTTCGTAAATTCATTGGCTATAAAAGTACGCTTTTAAAATTAGCCAATGTGATCGCCATTAATGGCACATTTTCAATAATTTTTTGTTTTTATATTTTGTATTGACCTTATTTTGTATTTCATGCAGGTAAATTTTCACTAATTTGTTGGGGTTTTTTTTGTATTTTTGGGTTAATATTTCTACAAATATCAAATTATTTTTCGTAAATTCATTGGCTATACAGTACGCTTTTAAAATTAGCCAATGTGATTGCCATTAATGGCACATTTTCAATAATTTTTTGTTTTTATATTTTGTATTTCATGCAGGTAAATTTTCATTAATTTGTTGGTTTTTTTTTTGTATTTTTGGGTTAATATTTCTACAAATATCAAATTATTTTTCGTAAATTCATTGGCTATACAGTACGCTTTTAAAATTAGCCAATGTGATCGCCATTAATGGCACATTTTCAATAATTTTTTGTTTTTATATTTTGTATTGACCTTATTTTGTATTTCATGCAGGTAAATTTTCACTAATTTGTTGGGTTTTTTTTTGTATTTTTGGGTTAATATTTCTACAAATATCAAATTATTTTTCGTAAATTCATTGGCTATAAAAGTACGCTTTTAAAATTAGCCAATGTGATCGCCATTAATGGTACATTTTCAATAATTTTTTGTTTTTATATTTTGTATTGACCTTATTTTGTATTTCATGCATGTAAATTTTCACTAATTTGTTGGGGTTTTTTTTGTATTTTTGGGTTAATATTTCTACAAATATCAAATTATTTTTCGTAAATTCATTGGCTATAAAAGTACGCTTTTAAAATTAGCCAATGTGATCGCCATTAATGGCACATTTTCAATAATTTTTTGTTTTTATATTTTGTATTGACCTTATTTTGTATTTCATGCAGGTAAATTTTCACTAATTTGTTGGGTTTTTTTTTGTATTTTTTGGGTTAATATTTCTACAAATATCAAATTATTTTTCGTAAATTCATTGGCTATAAAAGTACGCTTTTAAAATTAGCTAATGTGATCGCCATTAATGGCACATTTTCAATAATTTTTTTTTTTATATTTTGTATTGACCTTATTTTGTATTTCATGCAGGTAAATTTTCACTAATTTGTTGGGTTTTTTTTTGTATTTTTGGGTTAATATTTCTACAAATATCAAATTATTTTTCGTAAATTCATTGGCTATAAAAGTACCCTTTTAAAATTAGCCAATGTGATCGCCATTAATGGCACATTTTCAATAATTTTTTGTTTTTATATTTTGTATTGACCTTATTTTGTATTTCATGCAGGTAAATTTTCACTAATTTGTTGGGGTTTTTTTTGTATTTTTGGGTTAATATTTCTACAAATATCAAATTATTTTTCGTAAATTCATTGGCTATAAAAGTACGCTTTTAAAATTAGCCAATGTGATCGCCATTAATGGCACATTTTCAATAATTTTTTGTTTTTATATTTTGTATTGACCTTATTTTGTATTTCATGCACGTAAATTTTTAAGATTTTTGAATAGTTTTCATGCATGTACATTTTAAATAAATTTTGTATTGACCTTATTAAATTTTCACTAATTTCTTTTTTTTTTTTTGTATTTTTTTTTCAGGACCAAGAAACATGCTGGTGTTCAGTCGGTGTGTATCACGTGACATTCCTTTTGTTTTACGTTAAAATTTTTATATTTTTGCCATTTTACTTTGTATTTTATCACATGATAACCCGATGACGTATTACCCTGAAGGCATACCGATTTAATGTTGCGCTTTTTAACGTGACGTGTTCACGTGATATGCGGACACATCTTAGCGAGTAGATGTGTCTGCAGATCACTTGGAGACGTTATCTTAAAAATCGCAACATTAGACCGGTATGCCTTCAGGGTAATACGTCATCAGGCAAATTATCCGTAAGTACCGTTATCTCTCCCATTCAAGTTCTGATATTAACATTTTAATAGCTCTGGTGATCAAATAAGAATTGATGTATACAAGGTGTGAAATATACAAAATGCAGGTTGTGTGGAAATAATTCAGTGGATAAAAAGTTTCAACAATCTTGGTCAATTATATAGGAGAGTTTTTTTTTTCTTCATGTGTCAAAGCATTGACTGGGAAGAGAACCCAGGCCACATGCTTGGAAGGCAGCTATGCTAACCACAAGGCCATCAATTCTTGACTAATTATATAGAAGAGTTCTAGATAAATTACATTACTTTTACAGTCTCAAATTGAACAATTTTATTTTCTCACCTTTTCTGGCATGTCTATACAAAAATAAAATGTTTAACAACAGTTTAACCTGTTAGTTTTATCATTACAAAATTGATTTTGTAAGTGAACAAATATTTAATCTATCACAATTAATATTATCAGCTTCACTATTTGAAGTACTTTAGATAGATATCTTTGTATTTAGAATGCAGAATGATAGACACCAGCTAATAATTCTGGAATCAATTTACAACTCGGTAAAAGTAAAATAATAATAATAATAATTTGGTCAATTTTAGTGGATATGTTGATTTCAACTTGTCTCGTTTGAACTCTAATACTACATGACTTCCTAAAAAATTTGACTCTAAACATCCTTTCTAATAAATATGATAAATTATCCTAGGAAAATACTTAATGTTAAATTATTAAATAACAATGCTTAGCAAGAGGAAAATGGAGCATCTTGGTTACTAGAGAAACAAAATATATATTTTCAAAGTTTTAAAATTTATATTGGTGCACCTCTTATCTCAACTCAATCATGTCAGAACTATCCACCAACACAGAAATTAAAACTATTTTCTCTCATTATATATACCTTTTTTAAATAGCTTTCATTCATCAAATAAGCTACAGGTATCAGACATCTGAATATCCACACTTATGTTGACAGTTCAATGGGTTTTTTTTAATTATCAGGAATACATTTATTTCAATTTAGAACTATTTAACTACAATCCAAAAGTACAATTATTTATAAATGACTTTAATGTTGGTTTTATGATCTCATTTATCTACATACTGACTGGAGTATTATATATCAAAATATCACCTGGGCTTCTAATGAAGTTAAAAACATGAATAACTGCCCCACAAAGATATAACCAAGGTGTATTTGAAAATTAAAGATTACTGGATCAATTCCAAACTGAGAGAAGAAAGGTCTTTCTCCAATTTAAAATTCTATAATGATCAATTTCCCATCCTGATTCTAGATATCATTTGATATTTTGAGCAAATGATCATACAATAAATAAATAAAGCAGAGATGAATTCAGATAAATGTACTTGGTATTGCATATATGTCAACAAGAAACTAGATGCTCTGAAAATATTAAACCAATATCTTTTATGTAAATTATCCACATACACAGAGAGGATATTCAATTTATTACATAAAAAATTGTATCTCATGAAATATGAAATTGCACCGAGAAATTGTAAAAGATATAAGATAGGGTAGATATGTTCATTCCTTTTTTTTAAATCAACATGTCAATGTATTTATTTATGTATCATATATACAGAGATATAAATGTTAGATTACTACCCAAATGAATGAGTGCTGATTCAAAATACTCATTTGCATAAGTTGATATAATCAATAATTTGAGACATTTGTAAGAACAAAATAATATAAATATTAAATTTAACCCATACCATTTAAGGTTTTAATATTACCTTTTTTTAAAAAAAAATATTGTCTCAATAATTTATTTGCCAGTTTGAATTGGCAAGATAAACTTTTCTGCTATATGTTTAAAAAAAAATCATGCATAAAACTATAAACATGCTTCTTTATCCCTTCCCATTTTAAAAATTAAAAATTTCTTTGATGACTACATGATTCTGAATATTTATTCACTTTTCAGCATTTAGACTTGCAAATTTTTATTTATAAAATTAATATTATTTTAATTCATCATTAACATTTATCATAATACTTTATTTGAATATATTCCATATGATCACTTATAAAAATAATAATAATAATAATAATAATCCAAAAAAATGTAATGTTCCACTTATCATATTATTAACACTCTATTGGTGTTAGCAATATAAATATATATTGTGAAACAAAACTTTCTGTAACTCTGAGCCACAAAAAAAGTTTTATGATGACAACAAGATGATTTAGAAATAAATTGTGCATTAATTCTTCATCCCCCTAACATAAATACTGAGTTAATTATGATCATATATAACTAATCAATAAGTATGCAATTAAAAGTTTTATATTTCTACCTAATAAAGGCAAACAATTAAAGTTATTACAGCTTTAAATAAACTAATTCTAATAACACACTAAATTATAAGTAACAAACTTGAAACTCCAGAAACCAAATTATAACTTATTCTCACAATTTTAATAATATTTGAGTTAAAATTGGTGATTCTAAAAAGATAATTTACCTTAGAGCTGGGTAAGATTATTACAATGGTGGTTTTAAAAAATTCAGTTTGATATAATGAAAGAAGGCTACACACACAAACACCCATAAAATCAATTTTAGTCATTACACAAATTATCATGCTTTCTATTAAATATAAAGTTTTATATTTAGATAAAAAATAGGTAAAGCAATCATAAAATCACTACAATTTTATTTATGCATTACTGGAGAGTAACATGTTACTATCTGATCTTTTTTTAGAGTGAAAAAATAAGAATGATAAAATTATTTACACTGTAAACATAATTCTTATACAATAAATAAAACAACAAACATAAAATATTTTTAATAAATAAGTTAGCACACCTTAATCTGTTCAGTAGTAAACTCCACCTTTCGATTTGACTGGGATCTGGTGAGACATTTGTTAATATTGTTCCATATTTGAACATTTTATTTTTTACATTTAAAACTTTTTTTCTATATCATATATTGATAATTAAGCTCTCAAGTGATAGACATTCTAAAAGTTAATATTTGATGTTTACAAAATATGAAAATAAATTTCTAAAGAGTTCTTAACTATAACAATGACACTTGATATCACTGGACATAATTCATCTATTCAAAAAGTTAGTAGAACAAAATATTGGATATTTAAAATTTGTTATTAAAAGGATGTATTTAGAAAGCGCATGTGCAACAGTTTAATGCTGTTTAAAATATTACAGTTTGTAAAAAACATCGCACTATATAAAATAATTGACTTATTTATATATTATTTATTGTTATTAAAATGTTTAAAAATATTTTCTTTACCATTTTGACAAAGATGCTTTTAGTTTTACTCAGTAGAAATTGCTTCAACTTTGCCATAGCAAGTTTTTTAAGAGTTATCTTTTTAATAATAAATTGTTTTCAAAAAAAATATCCAATTAGTAATTAAACTTTTTGATTAAAATAAATTTCTTTACAAAAAAATATTGCATAATAACCTTTAATTTGTAAACAAATTACTGGAAATTATATATTTTTTAGAAATGAGTTATTTGGCTTCATCTTAAAATACTCTGTCAATCAAAAATAGTCATTTCTACTGACATCAATTCCTTGTGGCATACTCATACAGATTAAGATATTATTTTTGCCTAAAAGTTCTATATAATGCTGACATCTTCAGATTTTTTTCCAATTAATAATTTTAAATTTGTAAATGCATAAATATGCATGGAAATATTAGCTTATAGAAAGACTTAAGACAATATAGAAAAGATATAGCAATTGCAGCAGCATTGTAACACCCAAAACCACAAAATTTACTTACGGGTGTTATTTTTACCACAAATCATTAAATTATATTTAAATAAATGTTAAAAGATTTAACCTTTAATCATGGTGTACAATATATTTTACTATGGTTTCCATACTACATATAAAAATTAACAAATTGCTCAGCAGAATGTATGCATTTCAGAAATAATTTCTTTTATCAAACTGCCTTTGAGTACAACTAACAATACACACAAATATAACAGCTACCTGAATAGTAATTTACTATAAATTAGCCTATCATATTAATCAAGGCAGAATCATAGATTCATTTTATTAAAAATTTTAATTAAGAAATCCAATATTAAAATATATAATAAATTTATCAGCAAATCTTAAATTAGATGTAAAAAAATATGAAGAGATGTCAGTTCTAATTATCATATGCCAGTCACAGTAATAATATATTCATTCATTATCCATCATGATTAAAACTGACATCTCTTCACATTTATTTATAAAGTATTTTTTTTCCAAATGTATGTTTTCATACAAAAAACAATACCATACTACTAAATGCTGTGTACTATTTTTGACACTAGGGAGAACGAGAAAACCACTGCTGACATGATTTAAAAATGACAAACCTTTAATATTACGTCCACTGCACCTTTCATCAAAAAATTTTTTATTCCCCTTCTCTAAGAGATCTCATAAAAATAAACTATAAAATTGTTCTTGATATTTCATTCATAAAATCAACTGCTAAACTAATATAATGGCTGCAAAATAAATTATTAAACCAAGATAAAAACATAACAAGAAAAAACAAAAAACAAATTAATAGTGTATACTAAAATAGTAAATGATAAATAATAAATCAACATTATGCATATGATGTTAAACAGAAAAAAAAATTACTAAACCAACATAAGAATTAATTTTAAAAAACATGTACATAACATAGAAAATATTAAAAATTATTCAATACATAAATATAATAAAAAATATGTATCTCCTTACCTCTCTGTCTACGTATCTATCAAACTATCTGTCTATTTAATTATTTGTTTTTCTCTCTATCCATTCATACAAATATCCATTTATCTATCTATTTATTCATTAATCAGCATAGCTATCTATCTTTGTATCTGTTTATGTTTGTCTGCCATTTATTTATTTATCTAGCCATTAATCTATTAGTATCTATTATTCTATTTATTCATCTAATCCAACTTTCTGTCTATCCACCCATTTAAGCATCCATCTATCTATCTAATTATTTATCTATCTACATATATTCATTCAATTGACTATGGTCTAACTTGACCTCATGATTTTAAAGCTATAAAGAAAAACAAGAAAATTAAGAATTAAAAAATTAAAGTGGAAAAATATCTATTTAAGTGCTTGTCTTTATCTATTCATAGCTATCTGTCTTTCTGTATATGTACCTATTTATCTATTTTTCTAAGTATTTATCTATCTGTGTATTTATCTATCTATCTATCTATATGTCTGTCTATCTTTCTATATATTTAAAATAATTTAAGCACATTTTTTATCATGAGATCAGATTAAACCAAACTTTTTATTTTTCCCCCCATGCTCCTAAGACACTTGAACAAAACCACAAAAAAAAAACTTGCTCCATTGGAGAAGCATGGCACAATCTTACCGACTTTTATGTAACATTTTACCTATTTGTCATTTAAAAATCAACAAATTAAAATAAATATTTGTCATGTAATTTTTTGGTTGTTTTACAATAGCATGTTGAAACCACCAGAGGGCGTTATTTCTATGCTAGTGCACAGAAATATGCCGTTTAGGTGGCCGCCTCCACCGCTATCGAACTTTCTATTTCTAATGCGTTAGCCTAGAAATAGTCCGTTGATACGGGGGAGGGCACTGGCTGATTGTGTTTATTTCTATGCCAATGCACAGAAACATGAACATTTAGCCAATCTTGCTGCAGAAGCTATCGTGTCAGCTTACGGCTCAGATTCGGGCTAAGCATTTCGGACTAGCGATCATATTTCACTTTTGTTTACAGTATTGTCTGAGGGTGGCTGGAATTACGATTGTCAAAACTATTTTAATATTCATTAAGATGACCTCCCCCTCTATCTTGTATCTTTTAGGAAGGACTACTAACAATTATCAGCAGAGTCTCATGCTTCCCTAGCCCCCATTTCCTGCTGAAAAAATGGGCCAAGTGTAGTTCAAAGCGCGCTCCCCATCAAATCACGCTCTAAGTCACGTTTCGTGCAACAACAACTGCGAGCTGATTAATCGAATAACTGCAAAAAAATAGGACAACTTATTTTGCCGAATGTCAAAGAAAGAACAAGGATTCTTCTCTGACTGCTGGAACCGGCGGTGGTTTATCAAACAAAACACCTTGAAGCTGCATGCCTGCTGTGTTTTTTTTTTTAGTTTTTTTTTGTCTGAAGAGCCCAAAAAGTTTCTTTTAATTGCCGTATAGATTGATGTTTTTTGAGGGGGAATTACCGTCAAAACTTTGTCAATCTTAGAGTTGTTGGCATTCCGTTCTGTTAGCAATTGCAAACACCCTTCCCTTCCCCCCCCCTCCCAAAGTTGGACTTTGGCTTGTAAAACTACTTTTTAAAAATCATTGGTTTTAATCGATCCGTTTTTTTTTTTTGGTTTTGGTTTTTTTTGTTGTTGTTGTTTGGGGTAGCCAAAATAGATTTGATAGCCGCCATACTTTTATTTTAAATGCGATAAACAACAACAACCAAAAACAAAAAAATACGTAGACGGTAAAATAAAAAAAAAACCCCCGTCCCCTTTGAAAATATAAATAATAAAAAAAAAAAAGAATCAAAAGCCAAAAAAAATGAAGTACTTTTTTTTTGTAAATTCATTTATTTGTAATTTTTTTGTTTATGCATTTGTTTATTTTTGTTTTTTTGTTTCGGTCGTGTTTAAACAAAAGATTTGATTTGATATTACTTTTATAAATGTGATAAACAAAAAAAAATCAAAAAACCAAAGCCAACCAAAAAAAAAAAAAAGAAAAGAAACTCAGGCCGGCAACATTATATTTATCTTTGTTTACAAACCGAGCCCGCCCTCCAGCGGTTTCAACACGCTATTGTAAAACAACCAATTTTTTTTTTGAAAATGAATAAAATATTCCTACTAATTTTTTTTATAAACTTTTGAAGATTTTTTTCATTTAAGCATAGGTTTTATATTCATTCTTACATTAGTTTAGATATCACTTAAAATTCCTTTCATACAATAGTTTAGTTATGCATTTAATGTTTTATTTGTTTTAAATTTCTAGTCATA